>BJBW01007944.1:31252-56739 GCA_004320125.1 Scolopax mira
AAACTTGAGTATAAGAAGTTCCACCTAAACCTGAGGAGGACTTTCTTTCCCGTGAGGGTGTCAGAGTCCTGGCAGGGGCTGCCCAGGGAGGTGGTGGAGTCTCCTTCTCTGGAGACATTCAAATCCCCCCTGGACACGTTCCTGTGGGACCTGCTCTGGGTGGCCCTGCTTTGGAAAGGAGATTGGACTAGATGATCTCCAGAGGTCCCTTCCAACCCCATGTCATTCTGTTATTCTATAATTTAGACTCCTAAATACTTTCCCAGCAGCAGAACACCACCAGAAAAGGGGACAGACCCTTGGGTGTCCATGTCACCTACTCAGGCCCTTTTAAAATCACTCAGAGTCCCCGCGCTGGCACGGGTCAGCAAAGAGCTTTTAAATTCACCGAATTCCCAACCAAACCTCGTGTGTTTTTACAGGCAGCATCCACCAGACTCTGCTTTTTAGATCTTCCTGGGCAAGCCTGTGCTCTCCACATCACCCCAAGGCACTCCAGCTTCCCAAGAGTTTAACAGCAAGCTGGAGGGACAAGGAATTCTGACAGAAGGCAAATTAAGCGCTTTTTATAACTCGTTTCCAAATTGATTTCTATGGCCGCAGCACCCCTTTCATGGGGGAAAGATCCCTAAAACAAATACCTTCAAAGGACTGACCCTTCAAACTCCACTCAAAGTCGGGAGAGGCCAACCCTGCAAGTCAAAAGCTGGGGCTCCTTGCACGTACACAAAACCCCCCGAGCCCCTCGAAGTGGCCATTTGACATCTCCCTGCAGCCATCCCCTGAATCCCAGGCACCACAGGGGGCTCACGCCGAGCTGCCCAAACACCTCCTTACACCCAGGGAAAGGTGGCATTTAGCACCACATTTTTAAAAGAGACAGCTTCCCAGCCGTAAGCTTAATTTCAAAGCAAGGAATTCCACTTGGGTCTCTCCCGGGAACCCCTAAAAGCCCTTGTGTTTGTGTTCCACCCCTGCAGCGGGGGCGAGGGGTGGCCAGGGAAGGGCTCAGGCCAAGCATTTCCCCCTTTGCAGCACCCCTGAGAACATGGGGTGACACCTCTGCTCTCACAGAAAAGGCCTTGTTTAGATGAGACGCAGCAAACAGGAGGCCCCTGCCCCGATGGAGCAGCTTCAGCGCCTGGAAGAAGGTCGAATATCAACTTTCAGAATTTGTGGAAAGGAAAAAAAAACCAACAGAAAAACACCAAAAACCTGCCCATGGTTTCCATGTATCTCCAGCCTCAGGCTTTGCATCCCCTGGGGAAACATCATTCCTTGGCTTCCCGACCCTCCGAAACGAACTGTCAGATTAAGGAATGGCAAGACTTTGACTAACACTTGGCCACCGGGCCGAGACAGTGCCTCTCCCCACCATCGTTTGAGTAATCTCCCTCTGGAAAAGGACCAGGCCAATGTTCCTCTTGTTCAGATGGTTCCAGGAGAAATAACTTGTAAACAGCAGCAGAAACCGTGCCCGCAAATACCAAAAGGAAACGGGTACCATTTCAGCAACGATTTTGGAGCCGATTCCAGCAGCGACGCGCTGATGAACGTTAAAAATGAGCGTATCCACACAGCTCCCTGTCCCACCACAGCTGCCAGGGAGCACCACAGACCTCACCTCCTTGTGCAATGCCCTTCCCCAGGACACAGACCCTTCTCCCTAAGCCCATCTGGTCATCACGTTGTGCAAGAGGACTGGTCACCCTTGACAGTGTCATTGCTTGAGTAACAGCTGAGGCTGTTCTTACTCATTGCCACCTCCAACCCTTCCTGACCCTTGGGGAGGATGTACTGCAGTCACAGCTGGCCATGGGAACGACTCCGGTGGCCTCAACACCCACCAAACCCCAAGCAGCCCACCATCATGCAACAGAGCTTATGGATAAACACTTATTGATACAATGAATGCAGTGCCCAGGGACAGGACAAGAGGAAATGGGCACAGACTAGAATCTAAGAAGTTCTACCTAAACCTGAGGAGGAACTTCTTTGCTGTGAGGGTGGCAGAGCCCTGGCAGAGGCTGCCCAGGGAGGTGGTGGAGTCTCCTTCTCTGGAGACATTCAAACCCCACCTGGACATGTTCCTGTGGGACTTGCTCTGGGTGGCCCTGATTTGGCAGGGGGTTGGACTGGATGATCTCCAGAGGTCCCTTCCAACCCCATGTGATTCTGGAATTCTGTAATAAAAGGGCCTTTAGCTCTTTGCTCCACCTTTCCTTCCTACAAGTGCCTGGCAAGTCGCAGTCCGCGAGCAGGACCTCGCTGTGTTGCATCACTCCTGGATGAGCACACATCCAGGATGGGTAAAGAGACCATAGTCTTGAAGATGCAGCAATGCTTGGGGTGTAAATCCCACGTATCTTTGTTAAGAAAAATACGCACAGTGACCCTGTGCTCAAACAGGTAGGCAACATCCAAAGGGCAGTGAAAGCCAAAACCCACCTCTGGAGCCCGGGCAGAGAGATCAACCGTGGAAGTGTTGAGCCTTGGATGCTTTCTGGTGACCTCAGCTCTCCCTGTTGGAGCAAAGACACTTGCAGACAGACCCTCCATCTGCATCTCTTACCTACCACAGGTGATTTCACTCTCCGTACTGCTGAGCTCCAAGCCCTGAGAACAGGCTCAGCACCCTGTCAATAGTGGAGATGGCCTTGCACACCTACCCAAAGCTCAGGGGTGAGGCAGCCTCCAATGACCACACAACGACTGGCAATTAAAACGGACCAAGAGGAGGAGAAGGTTCATGTAACTTCAGAAGTTTGCCCAGACACAGGCAGAAGGGGATGGAGAGGACATCAACTGCAGATCTTGCAGTTATTTTCTGCATCCTTTGTGTTTCGGAGAGCACAGTTTGAAGAGCAAGATCAAGCACTGAGAGGAATCACTCCTCCCTGACCTGTCTCCTAACAGCTTCCCTGACCACATCTCGCAGCAGAAGACCACCTGCAGAAGGGAGCGGAGGTCACACCACCTGGGTGAAGGAGAACACGCAGAAGCACATAAACGTGCTACCACCACCAAACCAGGAATGATTTTTGAGAAAATCAACCTTCCCTGAGGAAAGGGATACTGGGGCTGGGGCTGGCAGCACCACCGCACGCCAGGAACTGGCTGCAGAGACAACAGCACCTCCTTATCTCACTGCACGTACACATGACAATGCATGAGTTACACAAAAAACTGTTCTTTATTTTCTGGATTCCACCCCCCAATTCCACATGAGGCATGGTTGAATGACCGCTACAGAAACACAAACACAAAAAACACATCACCACAAACTGCAAAAATTTGGAATAGTGAAAGCTCTCTGCCACTGGCAGCGAGTAGGAAGTAGCAGTAAAGATGTCCAAAGGTTCTCCAGCCTGCAGAGCAACTACAGCTAGTGTTTTCAGCATGAAAGTCAACTGCAAAACAACAGTTTCAGGTAAAGCATTAAATTAAACCTAATTGGGAAAGAAGTTCTACAACAATCAATGCTATTTTAGCTTCTGGGCTGATCTGAATTTCAGCCTTTAATTACAGAGCCCATTATAGAAATAAGATGATTAATTTTCATCTCCTTAATTAGGGACACTTGGAAACAACTTGAATAATCTTCAAGTATTTGGTAGTGATGCACTGGTAAATAGGTCCATCTCTTTCCTTTTTTATAGCAATATCAGTGTAAGTCACACAAAGAGCTGCTGAACTGGCAAGACTCTGAATTCCAAAGTTCCCCTTGGCTCAGTAAAGGGCTCGGGAACTGGCCCATCAGGAGACGTGATGGGGACATCACTGATATTTCTATCCAGAACAGAACTTCTGTCCTCATCTATCACACAGAACACCAAATGCACATTGGCTGATGCTAATAAAGGCTTTTTATGTTCAAATAATCCCAAAAAATAATGTCAGGTATTTATTTGAAATGAAAGGGCCATCTGGGTCAGGCAAAATATTGACTTAGGTCCATAAGCCTGCTCTACTTCAGTCCAAAGGCCTACAGAGGCCTTCTGAGGCCTACAGAGCCTCAGAAGAGTCTGAGAGCTCCCCTGCATCCTCGCAGCCTCCATGGACTACAGCAGCTGGACTTCACAACCCACACCAAACCCACACCACCTTGTGCAGCACGAGAAATACAATAATGTAGGACAAGCCCCTATTCTCTCCCACATGCACATGAGCTGCTCAAGGATTTAACATTCGCCCCCATCAGCTCAGCCAGATACTATTGCCCCATTGTGTTTTCATCCTCATTAGGATGTTCCCTACCCTACCCTGCAAGGGTAGAGAACACGGCACCTGGAGTATATTACAGGTGACACCAAGGATTTAAGAACTCCAAATCAGCACAGTCTTCCCACATTGCAAAGCTAAGATGTTGCCATGTTTCAAAATAAAAATAAAAATCTTACAAAAACAGACGCGACAGGTACACTGAGAAAGGTCTGCCTACGTGGAACGTTGACCTTCAATGATGATCAGTGGTGGATATTTAGTGAAAATGAGGCAGGGCACGGACAAAGCCATACCCTTCCCCCAGGCTGTGCCCCCCCTGATGATCACCCCCTGATGATCATCCTACTGCTCAACTAATGGCACATCCCTGTTCAGTGCCCTGCAACTGGTATTGATGCAAAACTGAAGTGGAGGGGAAGGTAAAAGGAAGGACAGGGAGAAGACAGGACAGTTTCACACTGTCTCAAATTTCACTATACAGGGACACAAGAGAGAATTTTAAACAAACTCATTGCCATGAAAATCAATATATTAAGTTACAAACCGCCTAGAAACATGGGAATAAGATGTGAGCATTAGCCACAACACAAAGGCAGGCTAAGAGTGCTTTTGTCTTGCAGCACTCCTTCCTCCAACGCTGTTTACAAGAGACACTCTCCACACCCAGCTTTCCACAGCCCATCCGAAATTCAAGCAGCCTTCAAATGGACAAGGAATGGAAAGAGGAGAACGAGAGAAAACAAACCAAAGGCTACCAACTAATTTTCATCTCTTACATTGTTGTGCTTGTTCAGCTGGGGGAAGGGAACCTTTCCAAGTGAGTTCAGAAATGCTGTGGGGCCTTTCATCCATTCCTATCAGGTCCTCAGAAAAGAAGGTTGGAAAATGCTAACTACAGGTAATAAAGCAGAACCACTGAAATTTATAAATTCAGGGGGAAGGAATATACAAGAATAATGAAAAAAATGTATTTAGCAACATGTAAGCGGGCAGAATGTTCCAGATGGAGGCCTGGTTTGCTCAAAAAATTCATGCTGGTGCACAATTGTTGTGAAACCTTCACACAAACACAACAGTCTGTGGGAGAGGCGAAGGATAAAAAAAGTGGCGTTATTCTGCTTTTTCATTGTGGCAAATACTCACACCTTCTCCTAAATTTGGCAATAGAAGTGTTTTTTTCTTTATGACCCTTTCCCTCTCTTCGTATTTTAAGTTGCGTGTCACAGGAACTTAAAGTAGCAGTATTTCTCAGTCTTTTTCAGATGAAAGATAACACACACCCTGTAACCCCTGTGCTGCTCTCCTTTCTGCACTGCAGCCAAAATGTAACAGAGCTCCAGCAGAGGTGTGAATTGCTTCCATTCGTCCTCACCAGAGCATTAACTTCATACATTGCTATTCACCATTCCAAAGTTTACCTATTAGGACAGTTAGTTAATAGCCAGGCTAGTTAGGAAAATACTCAGGGATTAAAGGCAATAACGGAGTGATTTCTGTAGCATGACAGGAATCAAGTGTAAAATTAGCATTGGATTTCAGGTATGTTCTTAGGCATGTTTTTTAAGGGGGTGCACACAAGCCCAACTTCCTGCATATGAACAGAGTGCATGGCAAGACAGCTTTTTCAGGGGGAGGAGGAAAGAGCGACAGTTTAGACAACCTTTGCCAACTTTCTGCACCTTCACAGATAATCTAAGTCTTCAGTGTTAAGTCCTGCTGGTTAGAGTTTAAAAAATGTTACTCAAGTATTATTCAATAGCATGCTACAAGAGTGTCTGAGAAACAATTTCCATAAAATTTCTAATAAATATTCCTTCTAAATTCTAGCGTCTGAAAAAACCCTATGGTTCATTCACGAGTGCAAGGTCTCCTGTTCTCCTAAAAATTTTTGGTTCAGTCAGATATGAAAATAATTTCCTGTTGTACAGCTGTCGTTGCTTTCTCGGGGTACACTTTTATAAAGCAAATATTCAGCTTTTTATACTACTGCCAGGATCCACCTTGAGTGGCTGAGTCACTGCAGTGTTTAATGAAGTCCGTGAAACGCCGCATTCAAGGGCGGCCACAGGCAGCTGCAGCTGGTTATCAAGAGTTGGATGAGGTGGAAGAGCTGCAAGAATAAAGGCAAGAGGCCCCATTAATACTCACACGCTGCTGAGAAAGTCTCATCAGTGCCCTGACCAAAGGAGGCCAGAGACATCATCTGTGTGCACACACACTCTTCAACCTGCTGGGCAAAGCCTGAGGTTTTATGAGAAAAACATGCTCAGAAAGGTAGTCCCACTCCCACCACCCCCTCGCTTTTCTCATCCCCAAGATGAGCTCGCTCAGTTTATTATTTTTTTTTGGCAGAGAAAGGTTCACATCCCTCAGTCATGGTGGTTTTCTCCTAATTAAACTGTCCAGGAGCCACTGCCACAGGAGTATTCGTGAACTCCTGGCCAAGAGTGGGTGTGCTGTTTCTGTGACTGTTAGATGGCTCACCTTCATGAGCCATCATGAAACCTCTGCTAGAAATTTTATGATAAAAGTCACTGCAGTTCTTCTTCTAATTCCTGCAGAGTCGGGGGTCCTACCAAAAATTCTGAGTTAGTTCCCAGGCATCACCATATATATCTATATTAACCTCATAAACAGAATAGTATTCCCCAGGCAAAAAGGGTTTCTGAATTAGTATCGAGCTGCACCACCTGGTGCACCTGCAGGCCATCAACCAAAAAATGAAAAATATCTACACTTTTTGGACATTAAAACATATTTAAATGTCACTTTATAGCTGCTTTCATTACTTTGCTCTCTTTCACTTGTGTCTAACTCCACTTCTCTGATGTAAAAGTGCTAAGTTAAATTAAAAGAAATATCGCATCTGGAAATAATGAAGAACTTTCCCAATCTCTAAATCTTGCCATTTGATGCTGAGGTCTAATTTCTTAATTTCACACAAGCCACTTCTGTGGAGGCTTAGCTTCCTCAAGGCATAAAGTCTCTGAAGAAATTAGGCTATTTTAAAGACATCACACTCCATACAATAGAAAAAAAAAGTTAAAAACCATTACCAGCCACTGCTTTTATTCTGCTAATATGAGGAACTTCCATGGTGGGCACTCGGTATCGTACTTAACAGAGCCCAGCTGGTGTTGAAAATTGCCTTAACATTGCATTTAGGGGGGAAAAAAGAAGGAGGGGGAGATTATAAAAGGGTACATGTAAGTTTGGAAATCTAAGGTAAAAATAGAGTTCCATAAATATAAAATTTGCCTTCAACAGAGGAAGAATATTACCTTTCAAGCCCAAACCTTCTCTGACACACAAAATTACAAAAAAATACAGAAACACTATTTCAAATATAAACAACTGTAAAAATGGGAAGAAGAGAGAAAAAGAAAAAGGTCTTTCACTGGGGGGAATACTGAGGTACATTGAATAATATTCAAAAGATGTTATTAATTGAAAAATGTCTATTAATAATTTCAAAATGGAAACACTTCTCAATGCTACTAAACACTATTGTGTTAGATGGGCAAAGCCTTCTAATTTAAAAATTACTTCAGTATGGTTCAAGTACACTGAGGTATAAAAACTGTATTAAAAAGCCACATGCAATTAACAAGTATTATCATGATGTGCCCATTAAACTGGACTAAGGCAGTTGGTTTACGGCTCCACGTTTGGATAAATTAGGGTAAACATTTGGAATCAGGAAGTTCTTAATATGAACTGGCTGAAATTTTGGAAATTATTCAAGCAGCAGAAGTCCCCCATGCTTTAGGATAATGTATGCATTATCCTGACATTATCCTAAGTGCACACACAATTATGATATGCACATCATAATTGATGCAGTATCTGTCTCACCATCTTTAAAACAGAAGTTATTTCAAGCTTCTGCTTTTGTTCACCATGTGCACTAAAACATTTTTGCATTGCAAAATTCTCAAGATATCTTTTTACCTGTCATAATTACATCATTAAGTAATATTTTAAAATGGCAAAGACTAATTGTCCAATAACTGAAGGAGGAACATCACTAATGCAGTTAAAATAGAGCATTATTTCTTCCAAAGACAGATTTGGTCAGTGTTTCCTTTAGGATGTCCAGCATCATTTTCAGTAGCTTTGACACGTCTCTGGTTCTTGCTGTCTTTCTGAAGCCCAGTTCAGCCAGTGACAACAGGCTGTTACTGATGAATCCAATTGAAAATTATTAGAACTAAAGTAAGAAGGCCAACACAAATGCCAAAAATAACCAACGCACATGCCTGTGAAGAAAGAAAACCAAAAATTAGCGTTTTACTGAGGGAAGCATTTTACACTTCTAAGGCTTATAACTAACAATGGAAAAACCTGTAAGGACAGCTTTCAACAGGGTCTTCTATTTGGGCAAAAAACAACATCATGTGCCCTTTACAACTCTGAACGAATTAAGAGGTTGTGCTTCTATTTTACTCAAAATATAATTTAAGTAACAATGAATTCTTTAAATTTTTGAACAACCAGATTATAATAAAACCACAGTTCAAGAAACAGTAGATTGCTGATTTATCACAAGGCCCCAAATCTGTTTGATCTGGTCACAACTCTAAATGGTCACGGAGCATCATGATTAGATTTTCTGTCACATTCCCTAATCTTGTTAATACACGAGCAGCCCTATGAATCTTTAGATTCAGGCAGAACTATCTATAAGCAGTTTGTCAGCATTTTAGCCACTGTCATGGAGTTGCACTGCTGAGCAGTGGTAAAAATTAAGACAGTTACAGTGCAAAAAGAAGGCTGCTGCACAAATTCCAACTAGAACTTAAACTACTACACCAAAAGAGGAAACATGAAGAAGAGTAAAAAAAAAAAAGGAAGGGGGAAAAAAAAAAAGAGGTTTTTCTGAACGCTTACATAGAAAACAAGCATAAAAAAATTATTCATTTAAATGCAGTTTGGATTTGTCCCAGCTGCCCAGACATCAGAGTAATGCATAAAAACTGAGGAGAAATTGGATTAAAAAATCAACATCTGAAATCTATAGGGAAAAGCCTGTATTCAGATTCCATAGTCTGGCACATGGGCATACTGCTACTCAAAAACCTCTTGTGAAGAAAGTTTCAGAAAGACTAGATCTACCATGAAGGATGAAAGAAAATGCTCACAGTTTTTGCAAACTGGAATGAAAACAGGAACTCTGCCCTTGGATTATGTGCTCTACAGTGTATCAATCAAGATGCATCTAAAATGAGCCTGTTTAATTATAATTAGCACACGTGAATAAAAAGCATACCCCAATTTTCTGTGGTGATAAGAAGTCCTCTCTGCTAAGTTTAAGATAAAACAGTCCAGGGTATACAAAAAGCAAACATGTTGATGTGGTTGATCCTTTAAAAAAAAAACAGACAACAAGATATTACTTAGAGCAAAAATAATACTTAATTTTTGAAGAAAGGTTTAAAAAAACCCAACCAAAACAACTTACCAACTACTCCAAATACATTTTTTATGTCTGGCACATACATTGCCAACAGAACAACAATTGTATTCAGTGTTAAAGTGACAAGGATATGGCAAATCCACGACACAGGAAGATGGGAGAAAAATACCATCAATACAGCTTTCCTTGCCTACACAATATGAAAAGAAACATTGCATGGGTAAATACATACATATACATATATTTTCATTTTATCTCAGTTTCATAAACTTAAGAATTACATCACTCTAGATGTGAAAGACCATTTTAAAAATCAAAATGCAAAAAAATTCAGTAATAGCTAAATGTTTTGTCTTTCTGTAGCCTTTAGCATTAAAGCAGTACTTATCCCGTGGCCGTTAGCCTTCAGGAAACACTTTTCTTTTGCAGGGACAAAAGAAGGTCTGGGGGCTAATGCTTTGTCTCTTTGAGCACACGTGGTAGCAAATGTCAGTGTGTTGCCAACTGATATGCAATCCATACACTGGTTCTATATACACAGTTTTTTGGGTCATAACTGGATGGATTTTCAGTTCCACCATGGTACGGATAAACTCGAGTAGAGTTTTTGGTGAAATAGGTGAGTATGTGTTCTTAATTCACAATTAAATTGAGTTTTCAAGTGCAAGTGTGTTTGTGTGTGGGTGCGTGCATGTACAAAGGAAAAACCAAGTCAGCAAAACTCAATTTAAGAGGGAAAAAAGAAAAAGAAAATCAAACTAAATAAACTTTAGAAGTTCTGGATTCTCTAAATTAAAAACAATGCTGTGGGCTAGTTTTGGTCTGAAGCCTGTCTCAAAAGCACAAATTAGCTTAGTGGTTAGTTGTTATTTTGGAGCTCTCATGGAACATATGCAAATATGTGGTCTTTGATCAATCACTTGACAAGTGAATAAGATACACAAGACTAGATGTGACTCAAATCTTGCAATCTGCAAAGCATTAGAGTTACTGTTGCTTATGCCAGCTTCAAAACGTTGAGGAGTACTTACTGGGAAATGGATTAGAGGGACTGTCAAAAGCACAGCAAAAAGTATGGCTACTTTAACAGTCATGATGACAGGATCATGAGGCAGGTACCTGCTGTAGCCTTGTAGCAATTCAGAGTCCACTTTGTCTAAAAACCAGAAAAATTAATTGCTCTGTTAATCATAGAATCATACCTACAGTAATAGGCAACGGGCATTAACCTTACATTCCAACGGATCTATATGTTTGTGACTGATGCAGAGTGGAGGGGGGTTGCAGAAAGAGGTCCCTTTGACATTACTGATACACCAGGATACATAACCTTGAGAAAACCCATAAAATTTCAGGAGGTAAGTCTCTGTAGAGACTCAGCTGAAGACCAAGTTATCGAAAGAGAAGATACAAATATAAAGGAGAAAGCATTAAAAAGAAAGATGTGACATGAAGCCAAGTACACAGCTCTGTAAAACTTGTTCTATGTGTCTGAAACAGCCAACACTAGATTCTTTTGGGTCAAGTATTGTGATTAATTATCACAAGATTAATTGTGATAAACTGGCTGAATTGCATTTCCGGTTTTATTTTTTCCCCCCGGAAACATTAAGCAATATGCAAGGTAAAATGTCATGACTTGAAAGAAAAGCTGCAATTCTAATTTAAAGGAAGAAAGAAATGTTTAAAACTATGCTAGTGTATGTGCTTTTACTGATGATAGTTAGCAATATATCGCCGGATGACACAGAGAAGGGTAACTAGCAGCAGTTATACTTCTAAAAGATATTTATTGTTACAAAAAAAGCCAACAAAACATGCCTAAATGATTGACAATTGAGACTGATTTTTTTTTTCCCTGTGCCTAATGAGTAGATGAGTGCAGAAGGACAGAAGGACACCTGAAGGCTGTAGGTTTGGATTCGTACAGCACCCAGGGAATATCAGGGGCCTGTGCTGGCAACGCACCCAACAAGGCCAAACACTTTCATTTGAGAGCCTTGTTTCCTTCAGCAGTAGGAATCTCACGAGCTCTCCATCACACGCACAGATTTAGCTGTAGAATGGCACAAAACTGGCCATTCTGGAATGACTATAGTACCATACTCCACGGACACACCATCCCATGCATTCCTTGTGTACTATTCAAGGCAGAAGTGGGGCAAAAAGTGGTGAATCGGTGATGAATCCTTCACCTTTTGCCCTGCTAAGGTGAAAATTTCCCTAAGGTAACAGCAAAAGTCAGAGCCCTGAAAGTAGTCTGCTATCCTTTTTTTTTTTTTCCAGCGTACCTTAACTCAATGGTTTTTTTGGACTTCAGAATGGACCAAAATTTCCACCAAAGTCCAGTTGCCATATGAAGTTTCAAATTCACAAAGAACAGAATCAATCATCTGAACCACAGAAAGATGAAGCATGTCTCATTTCAAAGAGGGAACTCCTTCTTTTTGTTTTCAATTTAAACTAAAATGTTTTACATTTTCTCGGACTGCTGTTTTGGGAACAGATTCTCTCCATTTAAAGCAATAAGTTAACAAGACAACCAGAAAGTGAAAAAGCAGGAGCAGCTTACAAGGGGGAGAAATCTCTTACAGACATCCACTGTTGGTTCCAGCATTTTAGGCTCCTGAGTCTAAGAGTTACTAAAAGAAATCAGTAGAAGACTATGGTCAAGACAGGGTCTTGTCCCAAAGAAATCCTGACAGTCAAAGTAACAGGAACTGGAATGGTTTCTAGGAAAAATCTAGGTTTAGATTTTTCCCTTCCTCCCCCCCCAATCTTCTTGTTGAGATTTCATCTGGAAAGAGCTGGTCATCCCACACAGCCTGCTGAATCTCTCAGAGTGGCATCAAAATCCTATTTTCCTACAAACCACAGGGAGACAGTGAGGAAAGAATAACAGGGGCCTGTACTCTCTTAGAGGTTTCAAGACTCTCTATATAGTTTTTCATATTTCAAGGGTTTCTGAGCATCAAGGGAATGTTTTCAGGCAGTTATGGTCAGACACACACTTATACTTGTGGGGAAAAAAGTGCAAAATTCCCTAGAAATGTGGCTGCTGAAAGCCAATATTCTTGGTCCTTTGTCGAACTGTGTCAACCCCACGCTATGAAAGGAGAGGAAATCCTAATTGGAACACCTTTGTCTTACTGCCTTGCTGTCCCTTATAGGGCTTTTTATTCGTTCCAATCAAGGCAGGTTAGCATGTGATCACCTCATAAAAAGGGTGAGTTTTCAGAAGACACAGAAGAATCCTCGTAGATGACTGTGATGCGTTTACATGACAGCATTTCTATGAAATTACTCCAGAAGACAGATCAGCAAGTAGAGGTGATTCAATTTGACAGTATGTGCTACGTGAGCAAAACACACCAAACCACAAATTTACAGCAGGATACACGGAGCCAAATGGAATTTCTCAGAAAAGGCATCTCACTGTGATATATGTAACACGACAGAGTACTAAAACTGCTGCCTGCAATAGACACTCACCTTCTTCTGCCAAGGTTTTACGATGGACCCTTAAAAAAGGTAAGGGGTCTGAAATCTGTCTGTGTACTTGGGAAACGCAAAAATACCAGACAGATAAAGTCATCTAGGTTTAAACTCAACAAAAAAACTGTACTCAGAAGTATTCAAACACGTTAAAGTTGCTAGATTTGTACTGAAGCACATGGCCACATAAACCCTACAGCAAACGAACATGTAAGATTGTTAATTATTGTGCCATAACCCACCCACTTTTCTGTTTGGTAAATAAAAAGGTGTATTTACTTCATCAAGCATTATGTCAACACCATCTCTAAGAAAGGTGCATTCCTTGGTTCAGTGCAAATATCAAACAGATGCCCACTCTGGCTCAGGAACTGTGTGCAACACAAATTAGATCAGAAGCCTGTGCTAGGAAGCCCAACTCAAAGCTTATCCTTTTATATTTTTAAATCCTTCTCTAGTCTTTTGTCATTGCCCTTCACTAAACAGGTGATTTCTCCAACTCAGACCTCCTAGTTGTCTTATGCTCCTTGTCATTTTTTTCTGGAGTCCTCTAGTTTCTCCTTATATTACACATAAACAAAGGTATATTGAAGAAGTCGCTTTGTGCAATCTTTTAAAACAAAGCTTTTCTAAACCACACAATTCACGGGGGGAAAAAAATTTTCCCAGTTCCAGCAGAAATAGGCTCGGTTAGTTCCAATTAATTTGTAAAAATACAGAACCAAAACAAAGCAGCCATACATGCATCATACCCAAGCTGTATGGGTCAGGGAAAACAGGCTGCAGACCTTCATGCCTACCCAACATTAGGGCTGGCTTGCTGTGAAATTCCTCTCAGGAAAGGCAACCCCCTCAGAGCTCCTTAGGGACTATAAATCAAACGTGCTGGAGTATCACAGGGTTAGTAAGTGATAAGTGTGGGTAGAAGATAAAGCCTTAGATCAGACCTTTCAGAGTTGTTGTACAAGCAGAGTATTATCAGGCGTCAAAATTTCTCACAGACCACGATAAATCTGTTTGCAGCTTTTAAATGAAAATATTACAAGGTCCAACGTATAGCAGCAATCAGTAGTCTAGTTCTATAGCATTAGACAGTATCAATGCCCAAACAAGCCTGAAGCACTCCAGAGAGAACACATTTATCATTTATGAAGAGTCTTTGTTCTAAAGACTACTTGAAGAATATACTTACCATAAAATGTCAGGTATCCAAACAGAGCAGACACCAAGTAAATCAGGAAACTCAGACCAATTCCTGTGAGAGTTACATTCTGCATTCTACTTTTGGACGGACTGGAACACACAAAAAATCCCCAGAAAAATCAGTGTTGCTTAATATGCATCGTGGACTATTAAACACAACACAGTCTACATTAAAGAACAAACACACACAAAGAAAAACAAAGCTGCAGCTTACCTTTCATAAGAAAGCACCCATTTAATTTATGGCCACAGAGCATTCACTGGGGTCTGTGCTGTCACTAACATGTAGGGGGTTTTAAAGTATTTAAAAATATGGTAATTAAAGGGGCACTTTTCATGCAGACATTGTCCCCATCGCGTAGGGAATTCAGACACACCAAAGTATTTTTTCAATCAAAATGTTGATTTATACAGGACGATACATACTCAGAGCCAGGAACAGAACCTGGGTCAAAACAACCTCCCAAACCAGATGTGGCCAAATGCAGATTCAGTTACAGCAATAAAAATTAACTAATAAGTACCTTAGCAAATGGCCTTTTTTTTCCAGATTGGCCAGGCCAGGCCAACGTACTGACATTGATGGTAGAACATTTTGGCTACTTTTGCCTCCTGTAAGAGGAAAAGCCAGTACAGACTATAGCTGCACATTTCCCAAAACCATGAAAGCTACTTAGTTTGCATTGTTTGATGGCACTGACTTGAAAATAAAAAAAAAATTTCAATATTAATTTAGGAAAAATATTACAGAAATGCTATAATTATATTTAAATATTGCGTGTGTTTTCATATATTACCTTCGGAGCTCACAGTAGATGGGTAAGACTGAGGTATGGCAGAGAAAAGAGAAGGCCATAGTTGGTATTGCATAAGCACTCTAAAATAGAAGAGAAACACCTTGTTATTACAGATGGCTGGAAAAGCATCTGATGAATTCAGCCCAAGCGGTGGAAGTTAGTGGAACTGTTTCCACAATAATGCTTTGAGATAAAGCTCCACAACACGGAATCATTCCACGAAAAATGGACCTTTTCAACTGGTGTCTCTTCAAGTGGTGGTGATAGCTTACCATTTCATGATCAGGAGGGGTCATGCTGTCCATAAGCCAACAACTGTAAGATTCTTTTTCAGCTATACTGAGGCCACGTACTTTGTAAAGAGAGTAGGATTCAGCCCAGAGTAAGTGTATCATTCATGAAATTTTCAACAAGTCTTCTAGATTCTACTATCCATAGCTACCTCTCAAATCACCGATTCCTTCACCCTGACTTCCACTATTTTCTTACTATTCCTTCACAAAAATTTGGATACAGCATCCAGAAAATATTGCACGCTTTGGCACCTAAAGTTTTAAGATAGTTATGTAATTAAAGTTGCAACCACACAATTAGTGGTATATTATTCCCAAGATTTGTAATAGAAGAGATGAATCATCTCGTATACTGTACTTCAATTGCCAAGTGGAACAAGCTGAACTGTAACAAACACTTTTGTGCTGATGTAATCAGGCCCATAGTGGTAAAAATACGCCACTTTCTATTGATAAAATGAAAATGGAAAAAGAAGCCGATACGAGTCCCAAGATTCATCAAAGCACAAAGGCCAGAATCTCACAGAAGATGTTTCTGGTCAAAGCAAAATTTCTTCTTTGATCTACAGATAACATTTGTCTCATGTTTGCATTGCACGAGCTCTTTTATTTTTTCCCCTCTCTTTTTCTTGGGGGCGGATTTTGCTTTTTCAGGCAAATGCAACTGTGTGTATCCTAAATTCCACAGTACAGGCCTGTCCCAGATTTGTTTTTCCCCGTTTGCCTTCCTCTTCACCTCAAAGAGGCTAGAGTTCTACAGGATACTTCCTCTCCTACAAGCCTTGATGGATAGCAACACGAATCAAATGCCACATTAATTAACAAATAACAGAGTTAGCATCCAGCAAAAGACATAGGATTGCATTAGGTCTGAAGAATTAGCTTCAGGTAAGAAAAAAACCTATAGGTAGGTCCAGGCAGTTTCAGGAAACCTCTTCTAGCTCACACGAGGGCATATGAAGTTGGCTTGATCTGACGGCATCGTGAGGCTGAGCACCACTCCATCTCTTGTACTTTGCTCATATTTGCAAAATATTTTCAGAAATGCTAACTTGGACAGCCAGCCTCCACATTAAAAAAGTGACACTGGGTAACACTACTTGGCAACACATATGGGAAATATTTCAACAGCCTATAACTACTTTTAACTACTTTAACTACTTATAGCTATAAGAAAAATAGCTTACCCTGGCTAGAGTTTAAACCCCAATTCTTTAAAAACCATTCCCCCTCCCCGCTTTAAGTTTGCATATTGTTATTAGAGATTACCTCTTTTGAAAGATGAAAGAGTTTTGCTTTACAATCCCCAGTCGAATTTGAAACCTGTAAGACATACGTGCAAAAAAATGGCTTAATGAAAGAATAAGCCCAAACCGCAGACATGAAACTTTTTAGTTTCTGGGATGATTAAGAAAAGAAGGAGTTTAAATTACAAGTCATTCTGAAAGTGCTGATGTAAAAAAGGCATTATAGTTACTAATAAAATTAGGAGAACTTCAAAAGAGCGTGGACTTTACCTGTAAAGTCTGTATGGCACTATTTAGAGGTAGAGGACAAGGGATCGACCATTTTTTTATCATAACCTGCAAAGACAGCATATTTAACCCACGAATTATACCCTAAAAATCAGTTTAAACTTAGATATATGTAGCTAAACCATCAGGCTGCCGGGATACAAAGCGGGGAGCGAGGGAGGAGTAAATGAAGAGGTTTGACTGGGAGACAGTTAGGCCACAAGAAGGAGACTTGACAGCAAAAACTTGTCAGTTTTGCCATTGCATCCAGCTGCTCGCTACGCACAGCTGGCAGCCTTCTGTCTGGAGGCGGCGTGCCGAAACGAGCTCCGACACGGGCTGAAATACAACCAGTGCTCCACACAGAATAGCTGCTGGGTTAGCCAGCCCAGGCTCTCTCCCCAAGCCCTTAACAGAGATAGAGCAGAGCCTAGGGCTAATCTTAAAAGGCAGAAACATATGGTTTGGACTAGAAAGCAAATGAAAAAACAATAAATGCGATTATTGTCCCAGAATGTCATTGGGGCTTTAGCTACACCCTGCTGCTTTAGGGACTGCCAAGAAACAGGGCTGAAAATCAAAAGGAAATTAAAATAAGAAGTGTTACCTCCTTTTTCAGGAGCCTAGTTTAAAATGATAGTTAATTGCTCTCCTCACCCTAATTAATTTCCTATTGTAGTTGTCTGGCTGTAGAGAGGTTATAATTCTTTTGAAGCCTAGAGCAAATAATTAAAAACTTAATTAAAAGACTCATATTCACAAGAAGAGTAACACGGAAGAGAACACTTCTCCTGGCTCAGAAAAATCCTTTTTGCTTGCAGCCAAGTTGTTTTTCCCAGAGGTTAAGGATGAGATGCTCCCTCTTCTCACCAGTGCCAGGAGAAGCAAACAAATGCTACCTCCAGAGAAGATGTGGGGAAAGGAAGCTGTGGGTACACGTCACGCCGAGTCCACTCTGGCAGTAGTGTGCAACTAAGGACAACTCACAACGAGGTAGCAGCTTGCACAACAGCAGCCTGCAAACTCTCTGAAAAAGGATTATCAATGGAAACCCTCCATCTATGTTTCCGACACCAAACTAGCACTGCTTTACAGAAGGAGATCTGTTCTTACCTGCTTATTGATTAGCATATTCTCTATGCAACGTGAACTGCAACCTCATCTGAGGAAAGGTCTAAGAAGGGACAAGCACATGCTGGTCGTACGTCAAGAAGTTCAACCAAAGAGCCAGCAAAGGAGAAGGAGGAAAGGACCAAGCACTAAAATATGACGTGGCCCTGTGTTGTACATACACATGACTCCAGCACACGGGTCACCTCTGCTTCATCTCCTTTCTGTGCAGCGAGGAGCCACGAGCTGAGACACAGATGCAGACTGCTGCAGCTGCAGGACCAGATCTGAAGCCAGCTGAAGACATTTATGAGGCTGAGCCTCACTTTTAACAAGGAGACCTCTGTATTTTAAAGGTACCCAGACAGGGAACATGAAGGAGACACTCTGAAGGCTCCAAAGTCGAAGGCTTTGTGGGAGCTCTGGCTACAGTTGTTGGAACAGACTTCCTGAGCAGTGAAAAGGTGAATGAAGCTAAAGTGTAAGATTTGGGGAAAATAAAGCGTACCTGGCAGTGGTGGGGGCAGGGCTTCCTGCAAGCTAAAGAGCAAAGGTATAGAGAGAGACACATTGCAGAGGGAGGACAAGCCAAGCCAAACCTAAAAAGCTGAAGAACATTTTTTTCTAAAATGAAATCAATACAGATTAAAATGGAAACAAAATATGGCAAAATAAAATACACTATGTGCATTTAAAAATCCGTGATTATGTTTGCCCGCCTGCTTAATTATTCAGATGTGTTTGGGTTTCCAGTTCTAGTCTGCTCTGTATTTCTAATGAGGTCCCACCAACAGGAAGAGATTTCTAAATTGGCAGCACAGCCCAGTTAGCTGAGCAGTTGTGGAGACAGCACAATCCTCCTCTGGAATCTTAAGCCTATTTCATATAAACACTCTCTTTTGAGTATAACACACATTTGGTTTTAAAATTTGAAGAGAGGTTCCAGTGGAAATAGGGTATTTTAAATCCCACAGCAAAAACATTGCTAAAAAACGAAGTTAGAGGCTCAAACTGTTAAAATATTCTGTGATGCTGCTCCTCATATCCTGCGGAGGGAAAACAGGAATCCCTTTATTCCAGCAGCACCGACCGCACTCAGCAAAGGGGGATCTCTGGACATAACATCATTCATTACATATGGCAGGTCCCCAATCTGCATCACATTTTGTTCTGGGAACATAAACAAGAGATTTAGAAAAATACCATCAGGAATCATTAACATCTTTGTTGAACAAGCTACCAATAGGGCCGTCTCCACAAAAAAAGAGACATCTGTCTTTACTCCTCACCAATATTCAATATAGCAAGAGGGGAGGCAATTAAAAAAAAAAAAAAAAAAGAAGTTTAACGATCACATTTAATTTCCTTTCACTTAGGATTCAAGTCAGGAAAGTATTCAACAACCAGAAACAAAAGTGCTCAGGACCTCACAGAATGCAGCTTTTGAGTGAACAGTTACATATATTTGTTCTTCTCCCAGATCAGCTCATCTCAGCATTTTCACCTTTTTCCAAGCGAGGACTACAACCAGGATGTTAACTTTAAAGAAAAAAGATCCTGAAGCACAGAAAGAAGATTACGTGCCCTGCCCCAGCCACACAGCAGAGTACAGAGCCCAAAGAGTAGTCTCAAGACCTTAGCTCAGCTATACCATACTAACACATATGCTGTCTGGTGTACCTATCTTTTCTGCAGGCTGGATTAAAACTGCAGTTTGCTGGCAAAAAGCTGAGCAGATGGCATACACTTGAAAACGCACAGAATTGTCCTATATGCAAAATATAATTGTATTACTTCCATATGACTAATGTATTTTCTCCTGGAACAAATTAAAACTTATCTGCTCTACAGAAATTAACATTGTGCAAACTAAAACAGCATTTCAACAGCACAAATCACCCACTTCAAAGCTATTAGATATGAAAACTAAACCACAGCTAATGCCTTTTGAGTTTCAGTGTCTAAAGAAGCTGGAGAAAATATTCTGTGAGGAATATTAGTTTTCTTTAAATATCTGTAATGGCTTTTAAAAGTCTAACTGTGACCTCAGATTTACTGTGGCTGCTTCTTTGTCACTTAACAACAAAAAGCATGTAAACATCACCATTTCCTAAGAAATCCAGTAGCTTCATTTATACTTTTTACCTATTTTTTTTGACAGAGAATCAAAACTAAACCCTAGCTTAAATCATCCCAGCTTGACATGTCTGCATGGAAGTCTTGCTCACACACTTGCCTTTTTACAGTTTTCTGAGTCCAAAACTGGTTTGGAATGTATCTGCCCATTACAACAGCTTTCCCCAGACACGTATACACAGTCCCATTGAAATCTGGGAGTTGAACTTGTTTTAACACTCTTGCAACTACCTTCAGCCAAAGGCCTATTTCAGCATTACAGTTAGTGCTTTTTCTTTCCTTTTTTTTTTTTTTTTTTTTAAAGATAAATTTTAGGAGAGAGGTCAAAAGTTAAGGTAATTTATAAATATTAGAAATGAATTTCCGTTAACTCTGGAGAAGCTGTGGCTGCTCCTCAGTGCTCAGCTTAGGAAGTATTCTTCCTGAGGTCCCCAGGGATACCCAAGGGAGATGTTTTGGCAGCTTTGAAGTTCGGGTTTATCACATGGTTTAGTTCCTAATGGATTGCCTTGGTCTCCTGGATGGCATGTTTGCTCAACGTGCCTTCAACTCTGTTTATCCCTTTGTAAAACAGGTATTAAATGCAAGTCAGTGCAAGCCAGAATGCCAGCAAAGAAGGGGAACATTTTTCCAGGCTCCCAAGTAAGATCCTTGTTTCTATACCTAGATGAAAGAGCGCGAGTTGCTTGGCTGTGCTACATATTACACATGTGCATTAACACACTTTTTCCCTCTCAAAAGAAAAATAGTGCAACTTAAAGGCACATTTTCCCTCTTAGATCTGCCTAACAGGTCTCGCTTTTGATATTTAGAAACATCTACTTCACAGGGGCCTTGAGAGGGGGAACATCAAGGTCAAAAACCCCCATATGGCTCCGAGAAAAGAACTTTTCCTTTCAGCGGGAAAGAAGAATAAGGTCATTGACGTATTAATGAATCTTGTAAACTGCCTTAATGAAGTTCTAGTTTTCTTTGCCTTTTTTTGAACTCTGTCACTCCATTATACACGTAAATTTAATTTATTTGGAGTATATTAAATTTTCTTCTGCGCTAGTTGCAGTAAGTAATAGTTAGAAGCTAAGAAAACAGAATTCCATTCCACTACTAGAAGGGGAACAAAAGTGTAGGTGCCAGCTCCCTTGGCTGCACCGTCAGCAAAACAAAAAATATTGTTACATTTATCAGTCAAAAAAAATAATTATTTTAAATCTTTTCATATGCTTGAAAGTTCACATACGTTTCCATGCCTCAGCAAAACAAATGTAAGCTGTCCAAGCAGGCACATACTGAACTAAAAGAAAACTCTGAATTTCACGTAAAAAGTTAAGCAGAGAGAGAGGGAAAGACAATTCCTTTCAAAAAGGGCTTAGGAAAACATTCAAACAATAAGAAAAAAAATAAGCTAAGCTGTGCACAGATTTTTAACTTACCACAAGAGCAAAGTACACCATAAAGAAAAATGATAAACTACTTGTGTAGCCAAGAAAGCCTGTAAAATAACAGTAAAAATAAAAGAGCATTTATAAGGAAAGTGATCCTAATGTACAGCTAAAGCTTTACATTTTAGGCATGTTTTCTATTACAGTGCTTGGTATCTGGGGCTTAGGACTCAGAATAACAACATTCCAACTGCCTGTCACAGATCATTTATGTAGTTTTGTAGGGCAGAATTAGAACTGGCTTACCACTAATGGTATGCTGTAAGTAAATGCAGCTCTTTAATGTTCTGCTGTAAAGATTTTATTTTAGTATTGCAGACAAAATACTACTGCAACCCAAGTAATAGGTTAACTAGGCAGGGCTGGAAGGCAGAACACACTACAACAGCTTAAGTAATCCCCACCATCACCAGCCCCCTGCCAGTTAAAAAAAAAATAAATAAGCCATTAAGGTTTTAAAGTCTCCAATAGTAATTGCTACTAAAGTAGAATAATATTCGCTTCTCCCCTTTAATTACTTACCAATTTTAGGAAGAAGTGCAAGAGGAAAAACAATGCAGACTGAAGTCATCAGTAAGAGCAGCCTCCCGTCAAGGTACCAAGACCTGTTGGAAAATTTATTCATGATTGATACAAAGCTCAGGAGTTCTAAAACACACGTTCTACTCTAAAACTGTCATCTTAGACAAAACCACTACGACAAGAAAAATAATTAACATGCTATTTACATGCATTTGTATTCCTAGTTTGTATATTGTGACATAAAATAGAGCTCCCAGGTAACACCTGGGAAACGGAGCACCATCCCATAATGAACCAGCACTGCAGGCAATGTTGCATAGGCAAGTGCCTGCTGAGAAAGAACATTAATTCTCGCAGCTCAATATGCAAATCCGTGCCTTTATTCAAAACAATAATCAGGGGGCAAGGGTATTTCACACTCTCTGGATTTCCAATGGAAATATATATACAGCACATTATATATGTATCTTGGATTACACCAAGTTGCATGTTTACACAACTGGAAGAAACAGCAACATTAATTTCCACTTCCAGCAACAATAATTTCCACTATTATCCTTCTAGTTTATTCCTCCTCCATGACCTTTGTTCCTTACCATCTCCAAGAGGTCTGAAACAGAAAGCTAAGCTACCCAACCTACTTGCTTGGAAATTCAGTTGTTTTCTAAACATACCAACCCCCTCTTCTGCCAAAGTTTCATTACATCTATCACCACAGGGTCCAAATAAAACAAGTAAATCAATTTTCAGTTAATTTGAAATCATGTTTGCTGTCCAGAGGCGATAAATGAAAGTACAGTATCTTTAACTCTGCACAAAGTGATCATTCATCCTTTGCGTACATCCAGAAAAGAATTAAAAGGACAGAGGGGATAGAAGTTACAAGAATGAAATCTGTTATAATGTTTAAACATAAAACCACGTGTATAAAAACCCGACAACGTTGTAGAGGCATTTAAAAATCTGTTCTGAGTATTACAATCTCATCTCCAGAGCAAGGAAAGTCCAGATGGGTAAGCTGTTAAGAAAGAGAAACACCTGGAGGGTGGCTCCCCCTAACTTGGAAATAAGCATATTCTGTACTGATAAACTTCTTGCACATCAGCCTCCAACTTTACTACCTATAAACACCTTGGCCTTTGAACTTCAAGTTTATTTAGTCCCAGGATATGGTTAGCACCTAATAAACAGGCAGCACCTTAAGGAAAAATGACCATATACCTGTATTAACTACTGTCATACATCGTGGACAACCACTGCTGTCACTCATTTGAAAAAATAGGCAATACCAATGAACAGAGGAATTTCAAGGTTGAAGGCATTTTCCTACCAAAATCAAAGTAACGCTTAAGTGACAATGTCTGTATTCAAAATTACTCAAAACACATCACTCTTCAAAAAAAAAAAAAAAAGTATTACCAACCTAGCTCTGCTATGGTGAAAAGGCAATTTTGCCAAGATGAGCTCCTTGCTCTAGAATTCTTCACATTGTTATTGTTCAGCACTCACTTATTTTTAAGCTTTTCCTTTCTTTCTCAAAGGCTGGATGTTCAGAGTAGGAGGAACAGCACCAAAAGCCCAAGGAATGCTGTGGGACTCTGGTCCAAGCCTCCCAATTGTAAGGATGCAGAAACCCCCCAGCTGCCACTGTAGCTCACAAGCTCAGCAGGACAGAGAAAAAAAATGATTTTGGTTACTTTATGGCAAATGAAAAACCATTTGGGAGGGAGGGAGGAAAAGAGAGGGGAAAACTGCAGTGACGTGATGAGAAGGAAAAAAAATAACATGTAAGCAGCTTCATTTTGGAATACTGATTCTTTTACTTAAAAGAGTCTCCACTGAATAGTGGACCATTTACAGTTATCAAAAACCACATCCATTCTTTCTCAAAATGCTGTCGTTCCAAATGCAGAATAGATGTTTTGATATGGGCTTTAAAATCAGTTTGATCTGCAAATTTAATCCTATATGATAAGAGTGTTCCAAATATGAAATATGGAATAGAAATCGTTGACTGCAGTGAAAATGCTTTGGAATGCAGATGTTCCTCCTCCCTCCCCCATATTTTAACTAAAAGCAGACTTTTATAAATGGCTTTAATTTCATTCCTGAATGCAACAGGACAAGAGATGCATATGTTCTAAATTAGGATCTTCCTCTCAGTCCATATCAATTATATAACACACAAGCAAGACAACTTAATTGCATCAATCATATCCTCCTGACAGGGTCATTAAATGTTAACAGAGGGCTCACAAATTACAACATCTTAACACAATCCTCATTGGAAACTATGTTCATGTCATCAGAACCGCCTGGAATTCTCCTTCTGCAGACAGACTGAAACATCTCCACTGGCAATTAACAAATGCTCACACTGATGGGTTTGGTTTTAAGGAAGACATGAAGACTTATTAAGATGTGTTACCCCCTGGCTCTGACCCTTCCTAACACACACACACACCCCCCTGTTAGCCTTTATCTCTAAAAGCAATCCCATGCACAAAACATTCTCTAAATGGCTTTTCCAAAGGCATGGCTTGGGAGGGTGTATGCAGAGAAAATATTTTCAACAGCTTGTTTTAACTGACACTTTGGATACATTCTAACTACAGTTAAAGATAAATTCTGCGCCCAAATGAAAGCGTATCAGATGATAAAATGACTTCACAAAACCAGAACAGTTGTGCAAGCACATCTGGAAACAAGTGGTCCAATTACATAAGTTTGATTAAACTAGTCAATATTTATGCCCTTTACATAAATAAATTGCTACTTAGGCCTGATATTTGATTACCTATTTTGTTGAACAATTTCCTACGATATAAAAACTCCGCTAGTAAAAAACCTACTCTTAACATCTGCAAAGAAATACACAGAAACAGAAGATTATGATCCAGCATGGCAATTAATATGGCAAAAAATCTATTAAATACAGTCGTGGGCATTCAGAGGAGGTCGGTGTGTGCACGTACCTGGAATTCTGCTTGACCACTGCATTTTAAACACTTGCTCAGGCAAAAAGCAGGGGAGTTATGTTGTGTCAAATAAACATTTACCAGTGGAACAACTCCCAGGAAGGGAGGCAGACACGGTGTGAGGCCCAGACAATCACTTCCCACTTGAGCTGTGGGCACTATCCCTTCCTAGGGCCAGCTCCAGCTCCCTCCAAATGCAAACCTGAACTTCATTCCCATCTCAAAGTGTGATTTGAGTCAAGGAAGACGCGGGGACGGTGGGGGCACTGAGAATTACAATGGCCCAGGGGACTTGTAACAACCAGTTCAAGCCCTGCAACCCGTCTGGGCTCACCAGTGTTCACATCCAGAACACCCTGA
>BJBW01007945.1:0-43245 GCA_004320125.1 Scolopax mira
CTTTGAACAGCAGTGATGTGGGTTTGGTATAAGTATTTTGACTAGCTCAGGTAACAAGTGCAAATCAGTTTGTTCTCTTTTTCCTAGACAGAAGGATGTTGATTTTGTAAAGTGGAAGAGGGAAATTAAAAGCAACAACTATTTTAATAATTACTAAAGTAGAGTTAGCTTCTATTTTTTTTTCCTCAGTTGGTCATACAGTCTACTTTTGTCCAGCACGTGAATAAAAAAAGAATTCTACCTCATTTTTATAATTATTATTTTTGTATGTGTGTATATTTACAAAGAAATACATCACAACCAAACACACAGTAGCAATTATTAAACAGCTAATTATACTGCTCTGAGTTTAGCATCAGTGTAGCTCAGTGCATTTAACCCACTCATGGAAGACAGTTCCTCATAAAGAGCATGTGGAGAATGTCGCTTCATTTAGATTAGATAAAACTAGATTTAAAAACACAAGGCTACTCTATTATTCTTTTTAAAGAAGTCACACAAGAATCCATGTCTGTCTGTAAACTCTTACTTACTTTTGTGCAAGTCACTTTTCTTCAATAAATAAATAAATAAATAAATTTATTCCATAAATAAAATGGAGCATGATTGGTAGCCCATCACTAGAGCATTGCTGATCATGGCCACATCTGGCTGCACAACGATGGCACTGCGAAAGATTGATTAGCTAAAATTGGTCAACTGTTTGTTAAGAGAGTAGAACTGTTGGCTGATATGGATTATTTTCCCCTTTCAGACACCCATTGCTGGTTGGAGAGGGGATCTCCAAGGCAATTCCTGCAGCTGAAGAAAATAGTACTGACTTTGATAGATGCAAATCATTCTTGAAAGTGCTGTAAACCAGGTCCCTTGATGGAATAACATGCAAAGACTCGCTAAAAGCTGTGCATTCATATGAAACCCAGAGCAGAATTCCTAACACAGACACCAGACTCCCCTGAAATTTGGGTTGGTTTGGCTTTAGCGATCTGTTTGAAGAACGGGCTGGATCCTGCCACAAAAGATGTGTCTGTGTTTGTGAAGCTACTAACAGAAACCTATTCTTCTCTGTTTATTGTGTGGTGATTTCTATGAAAGGCAGAAGTATAATCAGAAAGATATTCTACTGAGCATAAAAAGATTTTGCTGGGAGAAGTGTAAAGGACAACCAGCTCTTTTTTTCACAGGGAAACCCTAGACTATTGCATGTTATGGAAGGGATGAAAATAGGAATCTGATGTGTTCTTTCCAATTTCTAGTCTCCCTTTATTTAATCTTGTGAGGAAGTCAGTTCTTTGGAACCTGTCTCTGACAGAGCTTTGATCTTTCCCCTGTGAGAAAAGTCAGCTTTTGTTTCCCAATTTTGCCTGCATTCATGACTGGCAGGCGCCTGAAGTCTCTACTTACCAGAGACAACGTATTTCTATCAGCTGAGCGAAAGAGGGACCCTAGCTCTGGATGACCCTTGAACTCCAGGCTCACCTTTATCATGCCTTCTTTCACACTTCTCTATTACTTAACTATTCAACACAAAGTAGCCATTCACTTTAACTGAGAAGCTGATTTAATTCCCTCTTTCATTCAGCCCTGCCAATCTTTCTTCTAGCTCGCTGCCTGGTACCTTTACGGCCTTAATTTGAGATTGATTGTGTGTAATCTCTTCCTACCTCTAGCCTAGCTTTTTGCATTGAAGCAAGCCAATGTTCATTCAGCAAAATTCCATGCACCCAACCGTCTTCCTTCTCAGCACCATTCCTTTTCCTATCAGAAACCCAGCATTAGGAATTACAGAGAACCCCATACATGTTGCTGGCCTGCAACAAGGATCATAGACTACAAGGAAAGGAAAAGGAGCATGAATAACATACTGCTACGCAAAGACAAAACTCATCTGAACCTATCCAAGGATTGTAGCGTTCCCATGAGCTGGGAAGGGCATAGAGAGAAAAATCCTTCTATTTATTTCTCTTGTAAAGAAAGCCTTAGTTGCTTAGAACCTCTTTTTCCCCACTGTGAAGAGAAGCAGTTTGTGTTGTTTGAAGAGGATGCCCTGCAGGACCAGAAATCTTCTGGCAGGAGCAAGTGGGGTTGTACTCTGCAACATAATTGGATAAGAATTTCTGCTGCTTAATGTAACTAACAGTTGTACTGCCACTAATAGACAAAAACCTCAGCTTCAGTCATGAAATTCTAACGACCTAAAATACCATCTCACAATTTTTGTCATTAGTGCTAACTTTCATCTTAGTCACCAAAAAAACCCGCCCCAACAACTTTTACATCCTTTTTTGGAAACATGCAGTTAATTTTGATGAATACAGTTTTTTACCTCCAACTCTTGGATTATTTTTTTTTTCCTTTCCTGAGTTCAAAACTTTTCAAAATATAGAGAAATTGGGTAGTCCAAGTAACCAATGATTGCTTACTTACTGACATTTATGTATTTCCTTTCGTTGAAGGTAAAAGGTGTATAATTTTCTCTCTTTCATGCAATCTGAAGTCTCAATTCAGAGATAGATCTTAGTTATACATTGCCTCATTGCTATTTTCATGGCCATCTTCCTGAAATTTTGGGGAAAGAAATCTGTACTGAGACCCTGATCAGTACAGATTACAGATCCATAAAGTGATCTTTTCTCCTGTGCTTTATAATATAAATCCAGTTCAAACATATAGGGTGAGAAAGCCAGACGGGTAAGTACTTTGCAACAGTAAAGCCCGAGCAGTGCAGTAAGCAACTACTTATCACCTGATGACACGCTGGCAAAAGAAAGTTTTCAGGGGAGGTGCAAGGAGAAAAATGAGGTGACCTTTACCATTTTTTTTCAAAAATTACTATGACTAAAATAATTAACATGTACATTAATCCCACTTTAAGTGCACTACAATTACGACTGATATATTTTATAATGGTAAATATATTTAAAAACTCAAATTATACACCTGTGTTCATGGGTAGAATTACCATGTATGGGCTTTAATGTCATGATTATCCTTTTTAATTAATATTACCAGTGTAACATCGTTAGGCAATGAAATAGTAATAGGCTTTGGGCAATGGATCTTACAGACTTAATTAGTTGTAGTGCAGAAAAAAGGAGAGTCATAAAGTTTTGAGAGATCAAATACTGAAATAAGTTAGTGTTAGTTAAAATAGTCCTTGTTCATGTTTAGAATATAAGATCAAATGCTTAGATGGATCCATGGAGTCTGGTATTTTATCTGTGATGCAGCCTAGCATCATACTTTAAAGAAAGCAAAAGAATCCCCTTAGTGAACAATTATGAAATAATTTGTCTTTTGGGAAGTTTTCTTCCTTCTGTCAGTTGAACTTCTCTTGTTCCATAAAATATGAAGCTTGTGTCTCTTCAGAAAAAGCGTTTAATCTTACTTAATGCAACTACAGTTGTTATCATCATCTATATAAATGTCGAATCCTTTAAAAGACTAAGCCCTTGGCCTCAGTGTATCTAATTAAAGGTATTGAAGTATACAGATGGCATGAGAAATGAAAGCCATAGGGCAGGTCAGCAGGGCCAGCTGAAAGGAGTAGTTTTGTAAATTAAGCGCATATAGCTGCATAATATTGCAAGTCCACGAAGACATGTCCTCTTTTTCAACCCAATCTAAAATTCCTCATCCTTGCAGCTATCACCTTTGTCTTTGTCTTTTCTCTTGAATGCTTTGCCTAGGAGTATTCCTTTCTCCTGCCCTCCTTGTTCTCCTCTTTCTTCCTGTTCTACAGGTATCACCTCAAAGAAAGCCACTTTCAGTCTCACTTCATGAACCTACTGAACTAAGCCTCTTTTTCTAACCTAAAAAAAGAGGTTTTTAAAGAGCTTTGTAAGGTTTCAAGACCAAAGCCAATTAAAGGCTTAAAGGAAGAAGCCAGCAGAAACAAGATAGCAAATTAGGATGATCCAAGTCTTTGGCAAACATGGGATCTCGAGAAAGAAGACAGAAGCCATGAGGCATTACTTCTTGTCTCCTGACTCTGAAAATAACAATGAGTCAAAGCCTGAGCTGCTCTAAACTGGCATGAGTTTAATAACTTTCCCATGTAGCTGAAGGCCAAAGATCTGATCCAGAGACCGCACTTGCTATAGTGTCTGGTCATTTGTGTCTTTAAAGTCCCAATACCATGATGGAATTGAGGAGAATACGTGCTGGCTCAGGTAATAGTGTCCCATGCTGTTTGGAATAAGGAGAATTGAATTTTTTAGCATATATGTAGCATAGAACTCATTAGGGTTTGGAAAGGGGAGAAAAAAATGACCTCGAAGGTGTACAATGGGGTGGTTCTTTAAGGCTTTTCTTACAACCAAGGGGTCAATTTTGCAGTAACACAGAATATTGATGGCGTCACACCATAATGACATCCACACAAGAACGGTGTGTCTATTGAAAACCATCCCCTACAGAATGATGTCTCTGAGCAACTATCTCAGTTACATATAGCTCCTTGAGGATGCAGAGCTGTAAGCAC
Organism: Scolopax mira; assembly: GCA_004320125.1. Lineage (NCBI taxonomy): Eukaryota > Metazoa > Chordata > Aves > Charadriiformes > Scolopacidae > Scolopax > Scolopax mira. The sequence goes on from BJBW01007945.1 coordinate 4,484, forward strand.
ATAATGACTGTTACAAATCCAGTGCTTCTCCTCTGTGAAACCTACTTATTCTTGCTGCTTTCTTTATAAAAAGGTTTTATCTTTCCCACCTGGGATGAACAAGAGTAAATTTAAATTTGGCCCTACAAGATAATTAGTGTAATCTGCTGTGTACAAAGACTGCACTGGCAAGTCTTTGATTTTACTCATGCCCCATGGCATCAAATCAACAAGTGTGTCATTCTGCTTACCAAATGCACAGATGGACAAATACGGATTTCTCCTTGTGGATTTTATTGACTCTATTTATTTTTTATTTTTTATTTAAAGAGAGACAATCCTCTGACTCTGTTGTGGGTCTTATGTCCTCTATTTTCCAAAATGTGATAGGGACCTGCCTAGCTAGGCATAAACTGCTCTAAGCCAAAGAATAAAAATTTAACATCACATTTGGCTATGACAGGCATTATAAAGGACTTTCGGGCAAAGAGAGGTGGCTGTGATCAAGTATTCAGGAACAGCAGGGTTCTGGTTCTGCAGCTGGGACATTTTTATGCTTCTTCCTTAAGTTGGATATGAGATGATGAACTCAGGAAAATTAAGTGTAAGCCACCCTTGCAAATGTTGGAGGTTTTTTCGAGATCACCCTGAAGACGTAGAGGTTTTGACCTTGTGTTAAGCCAGTACCTGGTATGTATAATCTGAATGCATATATAATTCTTACTCAGTATTCATTGCTGATTGCTAGATGCATATTATTCTGATGTGGAGGTTAATTGCTTTTATATAATTTACAAAATTCATATAAGGACTGAACTGAAGAGCAGTGACAGACAGAAGCATAGTACAGGGTTTATAAAGTGCTTTATTGGGCACTGAATGTCAAATCCTCAGTGCAAGCTTATATTTTCAAGCTGTTCTCTCTGACTGCATGTGGAAACTTTGTGTCTCCTCTAAGCTCTGGGTTTCTTAAACGAACCTCCTTCCACCAGTTTTTGTGAGAAGAGTTTAATAAAACCGTCCTTGTACTCAGGCTTGAATAATATCTCAGTGTTACCAAACAAAGAAACAGTGGTAAGAGTCACTTTATCTTGAGCCTGGATATAGTGGAGCTGGAGTGGAGGCAGGAGCCTTTGTAGTCAGTCTCAGAAGGACTCAAAGGACTGGTCTTCAGCTTTAGTCTTCAATTAAAATAAGATTTGGGGAGGAAGTGATTAGAATTTGATACAGCAAGGTTTTTGGTATTTTAGGATAGCATGGGCAAAACAGTCATCTGGTCGGTCTGTAGACCCTCAGGAGATGGAAGGCATCTCAAGGAGCTTAAGCCATCTGTCAGTAACTGAGTTGCATTTAGGTTTCTTGTTGACAAACACGAACTTCTGTAATTAAAAAAAAAAATTTCTCTGGCATTAAAACATAAGTAGTTGCAAGTTTACTTCTGGTATTGAAAGTATAAATAACAGGACTCTTTTCTCACAAAACACATCTGGACAGAGTCTAAGGATGTTACCTCTGTCCTGTTTTTAAATTTGAAAAGTAAGAAAAGTAAGAAAATAGATATTTCTTATGCATCACTATTGTAAAGTCAACATTCTGTCTCCATCTGTCTCTAGCTTTGTCTGTCCCACAAGTAGTGGAGAAAAAGTGTAAGTAAGGCTAGTAAGGCTATATCTTTTTTTTTTTTTTTTTTTTTTTTTTCAAATTACTTCCCTCATTTTGATCTAGAGAACTGTATTACAAAGGATTATTGTCTTTTCCATATATTTTGACTTTTCGTTGTTTTGATTTTTTTTTCAGATTCCTTGCTAAAAACTTAAAACATCCTGGTTATAGGACTTTATAGCAACTATATAGAGGAAGACCAAGTAGCAACACTCATTTCCTAACAAAAAGACTGTTGTGAAGGTGAAAGCTGCCACCTGTGAAGTGATGGAGGTATCTTGGGTGTCTTTGTCAAGCTACAGCCTAAGGCCAGTCTTGTTGGAGATACAAGGAACTGTTAAAAGTACTGACAGGCATTTTAAGCAAGAAAGAATGGAGGAAAAAGTGAGGGGGGGGGGGGAAATCAGGAGGGAATTGTATTTGTTATTATAATTTGTTCTTAACACAAAATAGAACAGGAAGACAAAACTTTTTTTTCTTTCAGTGACAGAAATGTAAACAAGAGATTTATGATTCCTTTTGAGAAATTAAGATTGTGCTTTGTTTGTGACAAAACATATAACTGCACGTAGCATGCTATTAAAATATTTAATAGAAGGCATTCTGTTACCTCTCACACAAAGGGGCCTTGAGGCTGAGAGACCCCTTAAAGCTATAACCTTTTAAGTAATTCCATGATTGTTTTCTTTTGTAGAGTGCTGCATGAGAATATATTCTTAAAACTTTGAATAAGTTTGAGATGGGATAAACTGGAGACGACGAGAATTGTGCTAATTCTCATTTCTCTGATCCAAAGACCTGATGGGCTTCTCAAGAGAGTATATTTATAAGCTCATATAAATTGAGTAGCTCTCAACAATAAGAAACTAAAATTTTCCCAAATGCTTTTAAAATACTTTAGGCAACAAACTCCATTTGAAATGAACACTCCTTAGATACCTTGACATGAGTTGGATGCTACTGAACTGGAGCTTCTCTTTCACAGACATCTTCCTGTTTTAAAGTCATTTAATGATAGCAGAAGTCAAAACTTTTTAGGGACTTTAGAAAAATAAATCCTTTGTGGTTGTTGCCAGAGGAGTGCCTGGGTTACCAAGGAGAGGCCACACATTTATAGCTGTAACAACTGTGATGTCCCGCTACAGAGATTTACAAAATTTGTATCAGTGCAGATTTCCCAGCTGGCAGGAAACGTGTATCAGCACAAAAGCTCGTCCAGAAGGGAAAGAAATACTGACTTTAGTTCAGAAACAGCCACCAGCTTTGAGGTCACCACATTTTAGAACACTAGCAAGATGACTTCAGATTTCGATTGGGCTATATCGCCTGTCACTGGCATGTCTCTGAAAATAGGATTTCGAAATTCTGCAAAAGGGTACTTGGCTGGGTCTGTGGGATGAGTAGTTAGTGCAGGCATTAGCTTCTGGGGAGCCGCTGGCTCATTGCAATTGTAATTTTACGGCAGTCTTAAACACCCGGGTAACTGACAGCAGCCACAGGAATGAAATAAAGGGCTATTTTTTGCATAAATGTATTGAGGTCTAATGGGAATAAAGTATTTAATTTATTGAGCAGCTGAATTATAACTTTCCTTACTCAAAGTCTGTGTGTTTTGACATTAAACCTGGTAACAAACTGGCTATTCTGAAGATACAGTGCTTACCGTGCTGTAACAGCCAATCTGGCACCGAAAGGAAGAGGTAATAAGAAGTGTAATTACCTAATATACATAAGCTCTGTGTTATCTGTTTCCCGTTTTGAAAACACCGCATTTTTATACCATCCTATATCTCATATTTAAATTGTGCAAGATACTGAACTGAGAGGGCACTTGCTGCACTTTAAGTGCAAACTGACACCATTCTTAATTCTGAAGAAAAATAACATCAAGAAATATGTGTAAGCAGAACTTGAATAATATCTGGGGTTTAGGCTGGTTTTTTTTTTTTTCATTTTCTTCAGTGCAAATTTTTTAACAGTGAGTATTGGGTTTAAATGCTCCTTAAAAAAAATTCTAAGAAATGAAAGGTAAGAAGTGATACTGTGTCACCATTTGGTTAATCAGTAAAATTGAGCTTGACAAATCTCCCCTGTCAAATGAAGCTGCAACACATATTCTTCGAGCCCTTTATGTTCATGGCATTTTAATTCTTGCCCCCAACTTCTGCCCCCCGAAATATGTAATAATAATGTATTTTTCCTATTGCAAACACCTTGGGAGGGTGTACCCACAGCTACTGTGACACCAAAAATGGTGTCTTTTCTCTAACCACAACTCAGTGTGGTCAGCAGTGGGCACACAGCAGCAGCATCTCCTCCCGTGCCGAATATCTGCAATACTTCACTATTGTGGCAGCTGATGAAATAATAACGGTCTGTTCTGAATTTTTCATACGATACGCAAATTTGCTCTCAAAGATAAAGCCTAAAAGTAGGTCTAGCCTTTGAGGCCAGTTTTCTAAATGTAATTAGGATTCAGGCCACTCAGCAAATGTGTTTGAAATGCAGGACAGTATCTCATGGCTGTCCATTGACAGCCTTCTGACATCAAAACACAACAAAGCCAGCTTAACAGCAACGGTAAAAGTTTCACAGTCACAGAATCGCAGAATGGTTTGGGACGGAAGGGACTTTAAGGATCATCCAGTGCCACCCCCTGCCCTGGGCAGGGACACCTCCCACCAGACCAGGTTGCTCAATGCTCCATCCAGTCTGGCCTCAAACCCCTCCAGGAATGGAGTGGCCACAGCTTCTCTGGGCAACCAGCACCAGTGTCTCACCACCCTCACAGTCAAGAATTTCTTCCTGAGATCTCATCTACATCTCCCTTCTTCCAGTTTGAAGACATTACACTTCATCCTATTACTACATGCCCTTGTAAAAAGTTCATCTCCAACTTTCTTGTTAGGCTCCCTTTATTTATTGGAGGGGGTTCTAAGATCTCCCAGGAGCATTCTCTTCTCCAGGCTGAACACCCTCAACTTTCTCAGCCTGTCCTCACAGCAGAGGGCTCCAGCATCTCCATGGCCTCCTCTGGCCCCGTTCCAACAGGTCCATGTCCTTCTGATGTTGATGGTCCCAGAACTGGAGGTAGCACTGCAGGGGAGTCTCCCCAGAGTGGAGCAAAGGAGGGAGAGCAGAGGAGCAGAGGAGTTGGAGCAGAGAAGAACCCCCCCCTTGCCCTGCTGGCCACACTGCTGGGGATGCAGCCCAGGATGCTGGGGGGGTTTGAGGTTGCGAGCACATGTTGCCAGCTCATGTCAAACTTCTCATCCACCAACACCCCCAAGTCCAGAAGGACTCAGGGCTTCTCTCAATCCATTCTCCACCCAGCCTGGATTGGTGTTTAGGATTGCCATGTCCATGGTGCAGTCCAAACAGGCTTTTGTTATCTCCTTAGTTTGTCAAACCATTGCTTCAGTTGTTAACAGAGTGGACCATGAACTTCAGATTTTCATGTTAAAAGTTAATAAGAATGTAAATCTAAAAAGTAAAGTGTAACTAAAGTGGTAACTTTGTTTCTTAAACAAAAAAAGGTTGACATAATGATCTGTGAAACATGAAAACACTATGAAAATGATAGTTTTCATGTTTCTGGCCAGTCTCCGTGTTCTGCAGCTGATAGCCTTTACCTTGGCAATATCAGATATGGTTTTTTACTAAAATAAAAGTTCATTTTGCAATTTATTTCTCGATAGAAATTTATGTCATGAAAAAACAAATGGAAGGGAAGAATAAACTGACATAAAATACTAAAAAACCCAGAAGTTCAGGCTTCAGTCTCAGCTGAAAAGCTTCACTGCATTTCCAACTGATTGTAAATAGTTACCTCTGGAAGGAAGAAACGATCTCTGTGAATCCCCAACTTGTTTTTATTGATCAGTATTGGAAAAATTATGCAAAACTACATTTTTTTTGTTACAGTTTGCCCTCTATTCTTTAAAAAAAACTTTCATTCTTTCAGAATAAAGCCTGGATTAGCAGTAACTGTAATATAAATTCAGAGAGGTGGAAAGGGAGGGTTGGGGTGGGTGGGGGGGAGCAAAGAGGAGAGAGAGATGTTGCCATAGCACAGATTTTCAGTGAGCAGTCATTTTGAAAGATCAGGTTATTCTATTATAAAGATCAGTGAGGACCAACAACTGATTCAAAATAGTACTAAATATCTTTACATTGCATTAACTCAGGCTAATTAATTGTTTCAGTCAAAAAATGTTGTGTACTTAGTGTAAAAGCAGCAGTATTTGGAAGGATATGCTTCATTCATAACTTATTTAAGATAGATCTTGTATACCTTCTTGAGCATAAAACACAACTCAACCTTAAGTATTACCCATATTTCATGCTTCTGTAATATTTTAATCATGGTGCATTGAAAGGATTCTATGCCATCCCCAAAGCACTCCTACAATTTAGAATCAGGAATGGACTGAAAACTAATGAACCTCCCACCCTTTTCCATATCAAAAGATGGATTTCTAGGAGTAGTAATCAAGTCTGAAAGTAATTATGACAACTTCACTTGCATGAATAATGATTAATATACTCTTAGAACCGTGCATGTGCACCTTGCCCTCACTTGTGTTTCAAAACTCATGTATTCTTAATTAGAAATAATACTGGATGGGAAAAAAGGTTTTTCAGAAAAAAAAACTCCCAAAATCTATTTCTTATAAGAAATTTATATATGTATATATATTTGCTTTTATTCTAATACAAAATGAAACCCAAGGTCTTTCCAAAATATTTTTACTTTTTATACCCCCCCTAAAACATAATCCATTCTGCAGTGGATAAGATGTCTTTTCTCAAATGTGAAAGAGTCTCCAGTTTGCAGGGATTGAAACAAAGACCTAGACTTGGGTTTCCTGCATTTCAGGTGCTAAAACATGATGCTGTTGTGCTATTCTTTCTTACCCAGAAATTTCACCCAGGAGCTATAAACCTCACCTAATCAAACATGTACAACACACATTTAAACATTTACGGAAAATTTAATTTCTTAGAAAAAGAAAACATCAATAACCACTCTGAGTTTGAGAGTACATTTTTATGTTTACAGTTGTATGGTTATGTACACAGTTAGGTCTGGAATCTAAAATGCATTTGCTATTTATACACGCTGGCTTTAGAATAAATTCTCTGATTTTCAGATAACTTATCCTTTATGTCACTATTGGCTGACAGGACTCAATCAGAGGGCCTATCTGACCAGGTGCTTTAGCCACTTTCCTTTAATGCTTTCATACATTTCCATTTCTCAGATCTGTCCCCTACTGTATGAAAGAATTTATATTTAGTGATAGTTTTCTGAAACAAAATAAATGATGGAAGTAGCAATTTTCCTATAATGACTTTTTCCCATATGAATGGATAAATAACTAACTTGGTATTTTAATCCAAAGGAATGCCCTTAAATTTTGCACATCTATTTATCCCTATGCAGCGTATCATTGTGCAAAATATTGCACTGCTATTTCCTTGTTCCTATATTCCTTTGACACTGTTTTCTTCCTCTCTGTGTAGATGTTTCTATCAGTCTCAAAACTTGTCAATGCAGACAGAGACTCAGTCATACTTGGAGAATTCATCTTAGTGGCTCCTGTGTTTGGGAAAAAAATTCTGAGAACATCTTTTGGGAATGTATTTACTAAGTACTTCTGAACCTGAAATATTCATTGCATTTAAAACCTGAATGAAGCATTCAGTAATTTATGTTGATCTGCTTGAGGGCAGGAAGGTTCTACAAAGGGATCTGGACAGGATGGATCGATGGGCCAAGGTCAATGGGATGAGATTAAACAAGGTCAAGTGTGGGGTCACGCACTTGGGTCAGAACAACCCCATGAATGCTACCGGCTTGGGGAAGAGTGGCCAGAGCTCCCCAATGGAAAAGGACCTGGGGGTGCTGGTTGACAGCCAGATGAATATGAGCCAGCACTGTGCCCAGGCAGCCAAGAAGGCCCATAGCATCCTGGTCCTTACCACAAACAGTGTGGCCATCAGGACTGGGGCAGTGATGGTCCCCCTGTATTTGGTGAGGGGTGAGGTCCCACCTCAAGTGCTGTGTCAAGTTTTGGCCCTCCTCACTCCAAGAAAGACACTGAGGTGCTGGACTGTGTCCAGAGAAGGGTAATGGAGATTGTGAGGAGTCTGGAGCACAAGTCTTGTGAGGAGCATCTGAGGGAGCTGGGAATGTTCAGCCTGGAGAAAAGGAGGCTGAGGGGAGACCTTCTCACTTTCTACAACTCCCTGAAAGGAGGGTGTAGCCAGGGGTGGGGTCTGTTATTTCTTCCAAGGAACAGGCGATAGGACAAGAGGAAACAGCCTCAAGTAGTGCTGTGGAAGGTTTAGATTGGCTATCAGGAAAAATTTCTTCACTGAGATGGTTGTCAAGCATTGGAAGAGGCTGTCCAATGCAGTGGTGGAGTCACCATCCCTGGAGGTATTTAAAAGCGGAGCAGACGTGGTGCCAAGAGACATGGGTTAGTGGTGGGTTTGTCAGTGTTGGGCTGTTGGTTGGACTTGATGATCTTAAAGGTCTCTTTCAACCATAACAATTCTAAGATTCTATGACTCTATTTATCATGATAATCTGGAAAGAGTGACAGTCTCTCTTGCTTCAGTAGCACTGATGTAATGAAGTGCTTATACTTTCTTGAAAAAGCACTTTCATAACCAGTACCATTAGGTGCTGAAAAAATGATACTATGGAGGAAAGAAGATGTAGATGAAAGGACTCACAGACAAATTAGTGGAACTAATTTAGCACCTCTCTGAATGACAATACTTCGTGGCTCTTGCTGAAGTTGGCAGTGATTTACAATACAGATGAGTCCTAACCATGAACCAACAGACCTGCTTCCCTAATAAAATGTGTATGTAAACAGGGTTTTCCTAGGGAAGTCAAATACTGGGGTAGAGGAGGGTGGACAGAGCACATGAAATGAAGAAGCTTCTAACAGATATGATCTCCATAGAAAAATAATGGCAGAAAAGATGCTGACTCTAGGAGAGAATTAAGTGAAAACAAAATGCTGACATTCAGTTCTTTGTGGAAGACAATTCTGGTTCTCTATTTTTATTCGTAAGGTCAATCCCTTAAATGCCTTCTGTATTTAGTGAGATTTAGTATTAAAGAATTTATGGCCGGGACTGCAAAACTTGGATTCTTGGATGCCTTTGTACTAGTAATTCCACTGTTGTCAAAAGAACTGCTCGTGTCAGAGTCCATGAACCTATAGATTTTGAGGAAGTATTATAGGACTTTTAACAGATCTATGAAATATTTTTTGTTTGCCACAATGGCATATTAGAATTAATAATGTTTAAAGAAGATTTGGATAATTTTGGAGAAATTAAAAATCATGTATGCCATCCACTAAAATTTGTTAATGAATTATTTCCTAACATCAAAGCTTTTGAAAAAATGTTTTCAAGCAATCCAAACAGAACATACTGTTTTCATTTAAGTATAAATTCTAAGGAAGAAATAGTTATGCAGAAAATTCAAACCAGGTCACAGAAAGAAAGAGGCTGCAGCTTTCTCGCTGGAAGGGAACAAGCTGCCAGAATCCAGCCCTGCCTGCCTTTTCCTTTGCCTGGTGTTCTTTTGGTTTTGTTTTGTGGTGGTTTGTGTGGGGTTGGTTTTTTCCATGTTGACTGACAGATGAATAAATAGCTAGGATTAAACAAAATTACCGGGTACACAGCACAAGTAATTTGTAACAATCAAGGTCTCAAGGTACACTGAAAGTGAAGAATTCTTCTAGGAAAGAATTTACAGTGCAAAAAGGCAGCATTAGTGTCACAGAAAGATTAGATAGTTAACAGTTTTTAGCAGCAAAGTGCTACCTTTATAAAGTTCTTCTCAGTTTCATTAATCTAGTCCATGACAGAGAGGATTTTGAGCAGCAAGGGAGCTGTATGAAGAATATGTAGACTATTACTGTTCTGCCATTACTGCTGATGCACTGTTGGGTTATCACACCATGTCTCTTTCATCTTTTTATGATCTTTACATGCCCTATAGCTACTGCTACATTACATTTAATCATCTTTAGCAGCTTGAATGTCAAAAAGTTAAATAGTTTTAACTATCCTTTTTTACTTTAACAATATGCAACTTAACAGCACCTGTGCTGAGCTCATTAGAACTATTGACAGATTTTATGCCATCCTGTGCCGATGTCCTCACCGTTCCTATGATCATGTGACACATTTATGCACTATTAAACCTATAGAAGGTGATTATACTACAGCCATGATTTTTCTTTGATACTGTTCTGCCATTCAACTTGTCTCTCACTAATTACTTAGGTCTTAGTCACAGGTTTGCCCCACGCTGTCTATAGCCAAAGAGAGAATAACTAGTAATGTAATCTACCATCTGTAAAGCTGGTGCTTCAGATTTTTTTAGAATAATTAATCTATTCTTATATCTATGTTAAAAGCTTAATTCCTACTTTCTTATCCAAACATTCTAGTTTTGGGCCAGTCTATTTCTGATTATTACAATATCAAGCACAATTTGCCATCACTGATGTTCAAGAAAGATGAGTTCAAATTGCTTCTGGGATGATTAGAGGCATAGAAAATATATTTTATATGAAGGGTCTAACAGAATGAAACCAGATTCACAAAGTAAAGGGTAGGAGTTAACAACGATATCTTTTATAAGCCATTGGGGATGAGACAACTCTTTAAGCTCAACACAGCCCAGCAACATATGCTCGCAGCCCTGAAAGCCCCCCCCCTGCATCCTGGGCTGTGTGTGGCCTCCAGCTCTGGATTCTGCCCCTCTACTCCAATCTGGGGAGACCCCCTGAAGTTCTGCATCCAGCTCTGGGGCACCAACATCAGAAGGACCTGTTGGAGTCCAGGTTGCCCAGAGAAGCTGTGGCTGCCCCATCCCTGGAGGGGTTCAAGACCGAGATGGATGGGGCTTGGAGCAACCTGGTCTGGTGGGAGGTGTCCCTGCCCAGGGCAGGGGGTGGAACTGGATGGTCTTTAATGTCCCTTCTAATCTAAACTATTCTGAGAAAATCTGTAAGGAGTTTCTTTCTATGGAGCAATAGTTAAAATGAATGATAGGCTGAAAATAATAGAATTCGGGAGAGAAATGATAAATCACTAACTGGACTATTATTTGACTACAACATTTCAATCTTCAATCTATTCTCATTTTCCATTTACCATTACTTTTAGCTTCTCTTATTAGTGAATTAAGTTCAAAGTAAATCCAATATATTTTTTAAAGAAAAAACCTAGAAACAAGTTAATGTTTTAAGTTTTGCAGTCTATTGTCTAATTCGTGGTAACTGTTTTTACATTGAGATTCAAATTAAAACAGCGTTTTATGGGACAGCATCAGTTTCAATCCCTTTTTGAAACTGTCTTTTAATTTTTTCTGCTTAATGAAGCATTTCTTTGTCTTTTCAGCGTGACTTTTAGATGACCTTTTACCTCCAGAACTTCTCATGAAGAGGAAAAGGCATTTCTCTCCCCAACTTCTACTACCTCTGAAAGCTTCTGCCTAAGCTTAGACTTGTCCATCTGTGCATTTATGTAAGAAATCATAATTTTCTAAGCTTCACCTACACAATGCAATCAGGTGCAACCAGCTCTAAACTCTCATGCTTAGACTGAGTTTCATGATAAAAGAAATACTGTTCCAACAGAAGTAGATAATTATATTGCCATTGAAGAAAGGGTAGTTACTAGAGATCATCTGAATATGTCAATACAGAATTGATTCTTGTACTTTCAGTCTGGCTCCAGAGCAAATAGTAATAATATTCTGCATAAATACTCACAGTGAGCTATTTCTATGTGCTTGAATTAATCCAAAAAAGAATGCAACACTCTACCACTCATTAGGGAGCTTCCAAAAATTTTTCAGGCAGTTTAATTTCTAAACAGACGTAACCTCTACATTTGCCTATCTAGTCACAGAGATTATCAAATATGCTCAGTGTGTCAGAGTTACACTTCAACTTCTTTATATATTTTGATTGCTAAATTATTTGTTTGGCTAGTACCTCTCTTTGCAATAGGTTTTCAACCGCTACACCTACGCCAGCAAAACCAGATATTTGTTGATGGTTTCCTTAGTTAAAACATTACGCTTTTGGCTCAAGCCTAAAAAAAATAAAACTTACAGAGCACAGTAAGCATGTGACATAACATAATATAACTGATTGTAATGTAACATAATACAATGTACTATCAAGAATGTTTTAATTATGTGCCTTTAATGATTGTCTTTAGGTTAGGGCTACTTTTAAACATAGAGTGTGACCAAAAAGATTTTAGAATTGTTCTGTTTCCCATTCTCCTGTCTCAAATACACGTGTGTTTTTTTCTGGCAAAATCACAAGTGTTTTTTCTGTAAACATCTACCTGAGGTTCTAAGTGTCTACCACTGTTACTGACAACTTCTTGTTGAATAGAAACATGTTCAGTACAAGAAAACCAGCAATTTCTGAAATAAACTGTTGCCAAAAGAACTGTTGCTGAAAATCAAAGGAATTGTTTTCATTATTAAGCAAAAGTGCTTTCCACAGAGTGCCCATCTACATCAGCTTAATGAATTTTGAATTAAAATGAAACTTCTTTAGAAGTAATTATGACTAGTCTATGATTATTGATTCATTTTATTATGACTAGTGCAATTAAGGTATGTTCATAATTTGCCTGGAGATACACAATGAACTATTGCAAGTAGCTTTAGAGATGACTGGTGAAAAAACCCCACCTTTTCTGGTAGTGGCAGAGGTACTGCAAGACCTCACAGTCAGTGCAGATGACTGGCTTTATTGCACCTTTCCCCTTTCATCAATATAAAGGGGAGGGATGGTCCCGAGACACCTTGTTACTATTATCCACCCACAATCATTACTCAGTGGACCTTGCACCGCTTGAAGCATGTTCCATCCTCTGGAGCGTACGATCTAGTGCTGATTAATGGTGATATATTGATCTTGGAAAGCTGGGTGTAGCAGCATTGCTCCAGACACTAAACTTTCTATTGATTTTAAACAGAATGATTGCCAAAGTACTTCAAAGGTGATTTATTTATGAATTCACATGAACCACACTTTTTTTTTATTTTTCTTTTTGGACTCCAAAAGGTGGGATCTTGAGCAGTATAGAACCCAATGGTGCTTCTTTAAGCTATATGGGAATTGAGATTATCAACCAAGAGATGCATTTAAAACTAAACTAAAATACCTTTCTTGTGCCACAGGCAGAGGCTACGGAAATATTGAAGAGGAAGCAGAAAGTGAATAGCATTAAAAAAAATACACAGAATAGATTTCCAACAGGAAAAAAACACAATTTAGAAACATTTTTTTAAATTGTTCTGCTGACTTGTGCTCAAAACAGAAATACAATTGTAGATAGGCTTGTACAATTATATATACAAACACTCCTCCCCATGCAGCTACCAGTTGAGTAACTGCTTGATACAGGTTGGATTTATAAAGTATAAAATTCACAAGGAGACTGAACCCACTGAAAATGTACCCCAAGCCCAATCTGACCATATAAGCTTCAAATTGGAGTATTTTGAAAATAATTTCTAAAATATAAGGAATTTCAAATATGATGTTACTGAAATATATAGCTAAAGAAGAATCTGCCTTCTTGAATCTTACAGTCCTGTCATGCCAGTAACATTAAAAAGACAAATATTACATAATTTATGATTATTATTTTGTTGATATTCAAGTATATTGTGATAATATTAAATCTACGTAAGTACAGAACTGGATCTGCATAGAATGTATACTGTGATTTCTTCTGCTGCAGCCCCAGTTCACTGCTCATGTTTCCTTGCCGTGCTCAGGGTGATGATTTAGCAAGTTTCAAACCCACTATTCTAACGAAGTTCTATCATCTTTCCATATTCTTAGGCTATTAACCACACTAAGAGCTATTCCAGCCTCCGTTGTCCAACGCAAAGGAAGAGTGAGGGCCGTGATTCATCCCCAGATGCAGGAAGCCATAATGAGAACATTTGTTTGAAGACTGAAGTCTTATGCTTATGCTTATTTATGTCTTATGCTTATTGTTGAAGACTGAGTCATATGCTTATCCATATTTATGGTGACAGGAAATAAAGCTTTTATATATGTAAACGAGGTCAGACATGTGTGTTTGGAAGAGCACACACAGAGATTATCCTGAGCACCAAAGAAATTATTGAACGTATTGTAAACCTGAGGCCTATCAATGTTAAAAATTTTCGGCAGTCTTTTAAAGAGATTTCAAATTTCTAATCTTTTAAGCATGATAAACATGAACAGATTGATGTTCTTCTACAGGCTTCCATTGACAGAAACATGAGCTACAACTTTGTATATGCATGATGCTTTTACAGATCCTACCCATGGAATTACTGGCTGGAGGCAAACATTTCACAGAAAGATAGAAAAGCCTTGAAAAAGACAAAGCAAGCAATCAAATTACATTTACTTTTTCACACCACTTCACACTGTAAACACTGACTATAAACAGCTTGTTTTGTTTCATGTGAGTTGCTTCCTTCCCCATCACTTACTAATTTTGATTGATAAGGCAGCTTCTTATGGCTTTGGACTCTAGAACATCTTGCCAGTCCTCCATGGGCAACAGGTTTTTAGTCAGATTTTCTGGCAAATCTGTTTACTCTGTCATACTTTGGCCTTTACCTTTTCCTCTGAAGATAATTATGTTTGATGACAGCCTTGAATAACATGCATCTTACTAGTAATAGAATATCTTACGAGTTTTGTTAGAGCCTCATAATAACATAACATCAGATCTATCTGCACACATTCAACACACTCCTGTGTATGTCATTTCAACAGGCATTCAGATAGATCTTTGAGCTTCACTGGAATTTATCTCTGAGGGTGTTTGAGAACATGAATAATGAATCACAAGCAAGTTTTACTAAATATAACAGCTGTCAGCTAAAATGCATGGTTAGTAGCAGTGTATTCCTGGTGTGGGAGTAAAAGACAGGTTTAAAAAAAAAATCTGGTAAATGACTAACAGTTAATGTTACCTTATTATGTATCTTATTTACTTACTTATTCCATGAGGTTTTTTAAAAAAAATTATTTCCTGAAGGAAAATGGCCATGAGTGTGGAAGCCATTATTGGTTTTTTGCCTGTATGAACTTGGATTCAAAATGCTAAAGATACTAAATTCCTAGATCGACACATAACTTGACCTCTGAGAATTCAGTGTTCCCAATATCTCTAGGACTTCTGGTATAATAATAATTCTAAAAGTCTTGAAATGTTTTCTCTTTAGAAAGAGTAGCTTGGAGGTAGAAACCTGTTCTGACAGAACTTGGCATTGGTAGCAGAAAATAAGCATAATTACTGTAACTTCACCTCTGCTTGCACCCTGTTGTCTCTGCTCATTGAAATAATTTTTTATTTCATGAGTCCCTGAAAGACTTGTGGACAAGGATTCTGTCCTCTTGTTCATAAGACATCATTGCCATTCAGTATTGAGAGATATTCTGATTTTCTGATACTATGAAATTATTGCCAGATCTTTACTCAATCTAAATGAACTAATTCCCGTGGAAGCCACTATAGAAGAGGTGATGAGTATGGTCTGAGGAAGAACCTCCGAGCAGTGGTGGTTTGAAAAGGCCATAGCCCATCTATTCTACCCTTCAGCACTGCTGAATTTAGCATCAAGAAGCTGTTTGTCTGTGTAGTGGCAGGTGTTGACCAGTGAGTTGGAAAGACTTTGCCAGGAAACTCATGGCTATGATTACATTGACAACTGAGATGAATGTATTCTGGATGACTTTGGGTTTTCCAACTTCCTTTGAACTCCTTATAGAGTTTTAATAAGGTTTGTTTATTATATCTCCAGTTCTGGAACTCATTTAGTTATTAACCTTTCATGCATATGCATATGTAATATCTACATAAATACTATCACTCTTCCCTGTTTTGTATATAAAAGCAACATAAAGTAGTAGGATTTATTATCAATATCACATAGTACATTTTTCACCTTGTGATTTTTAGGATGTGTTTGATATAATCTTTTTACCACACACAAAATGAGCTTATCTTCAGGCAGCAGTTTGCAAAAAAATAGGCTTCCACATCAGGCACTGTTGGGAATGTACACACATCTCTGAAATCAGCAGGGCCCATTGAAGAACTGGCCATACGTTACAGACTTAAATTGGCATCTAATAGATCCTTAAAAGGCAAAGCTGATGCTGTTTTGGCTCACACCTACGTTTCTCGACTTAGGTGTGCTTTCAGGTTTTGATATTCTTCCAAAAGCAAGAGCGGCTCTTTTTTTTTTTAAGGGGAGGAAAAACAACCTTTCTCACATTCATGAGTTTTGCAGGCACATAAAGGAGATAAAATCTTGGCCCAGGCTCTTAATATGAGTCTGTAGTGCCATAGAGGGCCCCTGCTGGCCTTAAGATATGTTGACCCAGTAATTCATTTAGTCATGGGTTATTTCATTTGTTTCCATGTGTACCATAACTATGTAATCATCATGATGTGTTCTGTGCCCTCATATGGGATTAAGATGTTACTTTTTTTTTTTTTTTTTTTTAAATTTCCAGTCAGATAGAAAGAGAAGAAAAGAAAAACTGGTACAAGCATCCAGCAGCTGGAGATGGAGCAGATTTGGCAACTCACATTCCTCAGGCTACCTGCTAGCAAACAAGAACAAAACTCAGAGCAGCATACAGAAGTTGCATATTATACAAATCTCATTATCTGTATTTATTTAGGAGCTAGTAAACATCTTTTAGCACTGTGTGAAGTGAGGATGCCCATGGCCATGAGCTCTTCCAGTTCTAAACTCTAATTTGAGGTATTGCAGTAGCCGCTGAAAACTGCGAAATAATCTACATGTTTTCTTCTAAAGGGAATATCATGATTTAGATGTGTTATATTTTCCAAGTACCAACAGAATACTAAAAAATCTCTTTTCAGCTCTTTTCTTAACCCACACTGGATCTCAGATGTGAGCTGCAAGCAATTTTTGATGGTAATATTTGTTGGAGGCTGTTAGAGGTACAGATGCTGTGTATTTGGCAACATGCATCAGGAAGGCTCAGGTTGGGAATCAGAGGTCCTGGTAATATATACCATAATATAAAATCTCCACTTTCTAAGGAATTATTGACAGTAGCTTATAGTCAGCTTTAAATATTTAATCTAATAAAATCATGAGCCAAAGCAAGTCACGTGTTTGAGTGTTACTTTGGGGAAATTGTTGCAGTGTTTATTGTATATGGATAAAGAAAGAGGGGCACTGTAAACTATTTACAGGATTTTAAAAATTAAACTTGGAGTCCAGGTACCTTCTGTGAAGTTAGTTCTTTGCAAAGCTGTCAGTTCACTACAAGAAAGTGATCTGTAAGTCTGATGGCATCATGAAGACAATAAGAAAATGCTTATTGTGCTTTATAAATACCACATACATTTCTACTCATCTACTTGATGTATATCTGCCTGACAATGCAGAGTTAAATTCTGGAGACTGTTAAAATAAGTAGAAAGAGTGAGTTAAGTTATATTAAGGAAACACTGTGAAGGACTATCAATTAAAGAATGGTCCTGTTTTGTTCTGCTCTATGATTCAAACTAGTAAAATAAGATTTTTACAGACTCTGTATGAGAAAATATAGTAAAATAATCCAAAGCACAACCAAGCTGCTCAATAACTGTTCAGGCTCTTACGTCTTTGAACGAAACATTCTATTCCTCAGGCTTGAACCTGGGGGCATTGAACCACTAAGGGACTGCAAGCTGACCCAGGTGAGAGGTGGACGGGTCTGCCCATAATTACAGTAGCCTCATCCACTCCCGTGAAGTGTTTGCCTTGGCTCCTTGGCCTGTGCCTGACACGCAGCAGCTGGGCTCTGGCAAGGCTCACACTCCAGCTGGGAAGGAGCAAACAGCAGGCTCACCGGGATGCAGAAGCTCACGACCCCAGCTATCTCTTGGCAGAGCTTACTCCCCGCTGCTGGAGGGTTTAGCTCGACAAAGAGGGCAGTGAGGCGGTGGTTGCAGGTTGGAGGCAGCGGTCTTATTGACTGGTTTTCTGTGGAGACTGGGCTCTGCTTGGATGAGTTTTCCTTTCAGTATGTTTTGTTTTCCTGGTGGTTTGGTGCTAAGAATTCAGCAGTGTTAGAGTTAGAATGGAGAATGTGTTTAACTCTGCTTGTCTTCTTTTCCCATGCTTGATCCTGCCAGGAAGTGGGCTCTGGGTCGAAAACAGTATTTTCTGTTGCTGCACTGCAGCTGAAATGTGCGTATGCTTTGCAAATCACAGCATCACAGACTAGCAGGGGTTGGAAGGGACCTCTGGAGATCATCTAGTCCAACCCCCTGCACGAGCAGGGTCACCCAGAGCAGGTCCCACAGGAACGTGTCCAGGTGGGTTTTGAATCTCTCCAGAGATGGAGACTCCACCACCTCTCTGGGCAGCCTATTCCAGGGCTCTGTCACCCTCACAGGAAAGAAGTTCCTCCTTGTGTTTAGGTGGAACTTTCTACGTTCAAGTATGTGCCCATTTCCTCTTGTCTTGTCCCTGGGAACCACTGAAAAAGGACTGGTCCCATCCTCCTGACACCCACGCCTTAAGTATTTCTAGGCGTCGGTCAGATCTCCCCTCAGTCTTCTCCAGACTGAAAAGACCCAAGTCCCTCAGCCCTTCCTCATAAGAGATGTTCCAGGCTCCTCATCCTGTAGCCCTTTGCTGTACCCTCCTCAGCAGTCCCCTGTCCTTTTTGAACTTGGGAGCCCAGAACTGGACACAGTTCTCCAGATGGGGCTGGAGACTGAAGGATAGGAGGACTAAAGAGAGAAAAAAACCAAAACCTGTGGCTCTGTAATTCTGTTACGGTGAAACAAAAGGCATGAAATGCTACTTCAAATCACAGCATGGATAAAAATTCAAAAGGATACCAGCATACAATTTTCTAACCAAAAAACCCTGTATGTGTATTAGAAAGGTTTAGGAGAATCCTTTTCACCTCCTCTCCCTTTGATGTAAGATCCAGGCATATCCACAACCTACACATTCTTTGGAGTGTAATACTTGTCTCTGATTATTAGGGCAATGACATTAAGGAAGCAGGAAAGAGGCTTATTCACTGAGTTAGGTACAAAGGAAACTGAGAAAAATCCCATAATTTCTCTTCCATAAAGAATTATGCTTCACATAACTTGTAGGTAACATATTTCCATGGATAGCTTGTGCTAAAGTATAATAGAAGTAAAGCAGGGATAAACTGTGTCTGAGAAACTTCTAATCTAATTCATTTGAATTCAGAGTATTTAACAATGTTGCCCACCAAGGCTGCCATGATGACTGAGTCACCCAGAAGTCTCTGAAAAGAAGGGCATCAAAACACCCAGAGTTCTCGTCTGGTGATGAGAAAAGGTGAGTTTCCTTGCAAATTTTGAGATGACAGGCAAGGAGACAGCTTTTTCTTTTGTGTCTGCACAAATGCTTCCCTAAGGGAATGAAGTCACTCCTTCTTTGTCCTGTATGTCCTATATAACTTCAAGTACATACAAGAATTTTCTCAATCCAGGATGAATCCCTTAAATTTAACTTCAGTCTTGTGAAGAAGGTAAGGCCTAGTCCCAGTAGTAGCCCCATAAATAACAAAACACAGTATAATACAGGAAAAGGTAGACAAATGAAGAAGAAATAATTTAAGCAAAGAAAGATACATCCTGCCAAAGAGAAGTAATATAAAAGGTGAGGAGGAAAAGCAGTAAAAAATCAGAGGTAGGTAATAGAACAGGAGAATAATTAATCAGGATAAAAGAGAATTAGGGTAAAATCTTAGTTCCAGTGGGGAACTGGCTCAGCTCCTAATCAAGTGATGCCATTTCTGGATCATTCAGAGGATACAGGAAAAGATGACAGACCGGACGTAAAGAAGGTGAGATTAAGAGAAGATTTCCTTTCCTTTCCTCTGGGGTATGTTTGTGATATGGAGTAGAGCTACACTCGGGTATGGTCTAAAGATGTCTTGTCTTTTTGATTTTCTGAAATCTGGAGGCTGCTGTTAGATGAATCCTCTGCCAATAGCTTCCAATTTACTCTTTGACACTGGAGCATATAGGCCAATTTTAAAAAAAATTAATAATTTTCATCTCACTATCTCCTGTCCTTAAACAAAAATCCAGGAATTTTTGAGTTCACTGTTCATTTGTGGGCTTTTTATAACTGTGTATGGAACATAAGGAGGTCTGAAAATATGTTTAAATTTCTTTTTATTTATCTTGTCTATGCTTTTCAAATAATTTTAAATTGCTCTAATGCTATCCTGGAATTGTCTGACATCTTTAAAAGTATGACTCTGAGGAACCTTACAAGTGCAGGACAGACTATATGAAAAACTGATATGGAGTTCAGAACCAACCATAAATGATCATGATTTATTGCACCACATCAAAAGCAGATAACCGCTAAAATCCATAATTCATTGTAATAGTATCATAGTCAAGCCTGACAAAAAGTCATCATGTTTATACTTGGATAGTTCAGATGAGTAATTTATTGGTTCTAAAAAATAATGTACTGTAAAAATACTCAGAGGGCTCTAGACTCTGTCAACAATAAAAAGTCATATTATGTATACAGGTCTAAGCACTGAAAGTGTCCTTCAAGTAGCCTCCATGAATGTATTAAGGGTATAGAGTATCCCGATACACTTAGCAATCTTAATCTGCCATTAACTTTTAATGCACTAAGTTTTTAATAAAAATATTGTCAAAAATCATCCTCTAGACGTGCTCCAAGCAAGACCACTTTGTCCACCCTGGCTCCTACGCCGCCTTTGCCAATATAAGCTACAAGGAATCTTCTAAAGTTTTGCACTCATAAAGGAAATTTCACCTCATCTCCAAAAATACCTGTAAAGGTTTATTGAACATGAATAATTTTTATAATGTTTACAGAATTCTATTATTAATCATAGAATCACAGATTCATAGAATTGCCTAGGTTGGAAGGGACCTTTCAGATTGTCAAGTCCAACCATCAACCCAACATGGACAAAAAGCTTCACCAAACCATGTCCCTCAACACCACATCTACTTATCTTTTAAATACCTCCAGGGATGATGACTCAACCACTTCCCTGGGCAGCCCATTCCAGTGCTTAATCCTTTCAGTGTAAAAATTCTTCCAAATACCCAATATAAACCTCCCCCTAAATAACTTGAGGCTATTTCCTCTTGTCCTATTGCCTGTGACCTGGGACAAGAGACCGATCCCAGCCTCTCTACACTCTCCTTTCTGTAGTTGTAGAGTCCCAATAATAAATGATCAGAAGCTGAGTTCCAAATAACAACCTAATATCTTGTATCTCAAGCCATCCTGAGCTGAGAACAATCCTTCCTCATTTTGCTCATCTAAGTAATAGGCAGAAATGGCACAATGGATAGAAAATTCTAGTATCAGCAATGGCTTTTGTTCTATGGGTAATACATACTGACTCTTATAAAATGTAAGAAAACAAAAGTAAAACAAGTAAAAGAAGAACAGTACTTCAAAAAAAGGTGTAAATTTCAGTGAGAAAATAACATTACAATGCTTGCATGCCATTAGGACAAGAGAAGTCTTAAAGATGATTTCTAAATCATCTTGCTTGATTATCCAGCTGAAATCAAGATGACTTCTTGCTGTAAGAGTACTTGAAATATTTATTAAAAATTGGAAGTTCTTGCCATAAAATGCCGATTAATGTTAAATTGGAAAAATAACATATTTTTAGTCTATATTTAGTTTGTCTGATATAATTTTTATATTATGCTCATTAGTGTAGTTTATAAGTGAATTTGATTGTTTACTTTCATTTGGCTACTTTTTTTTTCTTTTTCTCTTCTGAAATCTCAGACACTGCTATCTTGTACAGGTAGATGCTGTCTTTTACTTTAGAGATGATTGGTGTTTTTTGCTAATGGATACAATTGGATATGTAAATATTTAGGTGATTGGTAAAAATTTAGGTGATTATGACTTATGAAAATCAAACTAGTGGCCTGTTATGTTTCCTAGCTTTTAGGATATCTTCTTAACTTTCATGAGCCTGAGATTTTTCACATGATAATGTGTATCAATTCTCAATATCTCGACACTTATATACTTCTGGATTCATTAGTAAAAATTTACTTGCTTGATATATTTTACATTTCAGTTGCATGCAAGCACTCAGTTGAGACACTCCTGAAAAGGAACAAATGGAAGGAAGTTGTACAAATCTATGAAAACCTGTTGTCTCAACCAGTCACCATGTATGTGTGGGTACCATATTCATTAGCTCAGACAACTGAGTGCAAGAGGCTGAACATTGTTGTAATTTGAAAAAAATCTGAGACAGGTTTAATTATTGGTCTTGTCTTCTATGAGATCATTTCAACCAAGCATTCTCCCAAAGTTCCCTACCTGCATCCTAGCTTTCTTGCTCCTACCTAAGTTTTGCTTGAATAATGTACATTTACAATCAACAACAAGTTTAAAATTAATAAAATAAAGGCTGGCATAATGGATAAGTTTTTGTTATTAATATACTTGAAGTAGAGGTATGGTGTATCATTAATTTGTGAATGAAAAGGGGATATTTTAATAAAGTGGTAAATTGTACATATTTTCAGTACAGAGAGCAGACAAATTGAATTTTTTAATGAATTATACAAAATAAGTATTTGTAAAAAATAACAGGAGTAAAATATGAAGGAAGATTAGGTCCGGGGCCAACAGGACAGAAACACAGCACTGCAGAGAAAGTAAGGAAGACAACCAACATGTGTGATACTGGTACACCATAACTTCTGAAAGCTGAGGATTCTGCAGAAGAAAGAACTGTTAAACAGTTTCTTTGTCAACAGCCTCCCAATGTCATGATAAGTGAGATTTTATAATTTAGAAAGAATTCTATATGTGTAACTTTACAGACTGACTCAAATTAGATATGGATACTATTGATGCTGGAAGATAAGATGGTTCAGCAAGAAAACTAAGATTTTTATATTATGTTAATTGTCTGCAACTCAAAAAATGGCAAATTTATTGTAGTGTTCTTATGGAGAGACATCCAATCATTCCACCTTACAGCCATATTTCTAAGGATTCTGTTTTCTTTTTACTCTGCTCAGAAGATAATATGGTATTACTTACTCACTTTCAATTGAAATATTTTTTTTCTATTTATCATCCATTTTTTATATTAAATAATCTGTATCAGATGGTGATTAGACAAAGGTTTTCCTTGTTTATGCACTTTTGAAGTAGCATTTATAAAATTGGGAGAGAAAATTTTAATATGAAAGTGAAAATTATGAGAATAGAGAATTTATGTGAAGTCTTGAAGTAGTCTTGAAGAATAAATGTCTGAGGGAATGGTGTTGGTGCTTTGTTTTACTTCTTTTAAGGGGAAAAAAAGAGGTGACGGGTACAAAATTCTTGTATGCCACAACATGAAAGTGTGATCTGACACATATTCAGGGCCAGACACTCTGAGGTACAGAGTATTTACTCCAGTGCACAGGATCCAAATACTAATAGGTTAGAATTTTATATTCATAACAGAAATTATAGACCTGGAAGGGACAGCTGTCTGTAATCACAGGTAATGATTATAATAAGTGTCAATTTAGGATAGCTCGGGTGAAGATGCTTACTTTCTCCTCATTTACCTTTGCTGCCATACAGTATAAGGCTTGTTTTAAGGATTAAGAAGAATGTGTGAAAATAAAGAGATACAGAGAGAGCGTTAAGTTATCCTTGGTTGATCTGAATGTATCAGCTTAAAAGTATTGCGTTATTTATAAATAATAAACAACCACTGTAGTTAGGATTAGAAATTCATTGTATTAGGTATTTTATGGAAATAAAGATATTTTCTCTAAGAGTTTATAATCTTATCTGAAATAGCCCACTGAGTAGAAAATAGGACAGAAATAGTGAGGCAAGAGGAAAATGTGCAGACAGTCTCGTTAAGAGGCACAATTTATTTGGGGCGGTTTGTCTAATATTTGTTCACTTTCCTAAACAGACAGTATGGACTAACTAAGAATGCTGCTCACTTCATTAGTGGTAAGGAGCTCAGTATCTCTTAAAAAGAGGAAAGAGTAGGGGCTGAAGAGACAGCTACCATCTTCAGATCCATTCATGTGTAAACTGCACAGAAACCCGTAAAAGTTAAAACCTTTAGGAGAGAAGTACCTGCATGAGGTTACTAAGTGGCCTCATTTAAAGTGTTCCAGTTCTGTTTATCTGCCTCTGCCAAAAATGGAAATACATAAATTTCAAGGTCTTCAAGAGACAGAAAAATCATTTTGCACCCTATTTTGCATTAAAATACACTCTCTCTGAATTTATGGAAGCAAATTTGCTCCTCTTTCTTCTGGTAGAGTGTAAATTGGCACACAATTATCTTTCGTTTTGTCACCAAGAGAGTACAAAAGGTCCTAAGCAACAAGTATTTTACATTCATTGAGTGCTGTAAATGGAAAAGTAAAGGTTGTTGATGCAGAAAATATATTACATTTCAATTATAGAGTTCCCGTCTGTTCCTTCCACCAATATTGGTGTGCTCATACTTCATCATCAAGTGTTAGGCAGCAGACCTGACTCTCTGTGTTGCCTCCATGGACCTCAGGCCCGGAACCCCCAGGTGCCCAAAGTAGGGTCTGTGCAGGCTGATAGAGTTTCCTGTGCTCCAGCTTGTGCCCGTTGCCCCTTGTCCTGTCACCAGGTACCACTCAGAAGAGCCTGGACCCTTCCTCTTAACTACCACCCTTCAGATATTTATAAGCTTTGATGAGATCCCCTCTCAGTCTTATTTTCTGCAGGAGGAAAGGTCTCTCAGGCTTTCCTCAGCAGAGAGACGCTCCATCCCCTTGATCATCTTTGTGTCCCTTTGCTGTACCTTCTCCAGTAGCTCCCATATCTTTCTTGAACTGGGGAGCCCACAACTGGATCCAGTACTCCAGGTGTTGCCTCACTAGAGCAGAGCAGAGAGGGAGGATGACCTCAACCTGCTGGCCCCTCTAGCTCTTTTTAATGCCCCGCAGGAGACCATTGGCCTTCTTGACCACAAGGGCACATTGCTGGCTCATAGGCAACTTGTCCAAAAGGACTCCCAGGTCTCTTTATACAGAGCTGCCTTTCAGCAGGTCAGTCCCCTCATTTCTATTGTCTTGGTTATACGCAGGGGAAAACCAAAGGAGGACAGATTAACTTTTGACAACTACGTATCTACAGTGATTAGAGGCAGGAGGCCAGCAGGTGACATTAACCTATGCAACAACAGGTAATTGTATTTAAACATGGGACACGTCAAAAGAACTGTCCTGGGGTGATATGACCAACAAGGTCATTGGAATCTCCTGTCAAGTTGGAAACAATAAGTAATGAGAACAACAGATCTGGGTGGGCTGAGATGCATCTGTAGAGGTCCCTCAAGTCCATGGTGTTAGATATAGAATGGAGGCCTTGACTGGTGCAAGTGCATTTCTGTATAGATCATATGTGTGTGCCCATGATTAATTAGAAACCACCCTTCAGCTATACCATCCTGCTTAGAAAGGGCTTCTCCATGAGTGGTGTGGTTCTCTTCTTGTGGCTATCATCTCACCCCTAAGTTCCTATCTGAGAAGCCCAAAGTGTTACAGAGTTAGGACATGAGAGGACAATATGAGAAGTTAAGAATTAAGTTCTAACTTAACTGTAGGAGTATAAAAATTTTAATAGCAATATTGCTCTAATACTAAAAGTTTTTGGCATCCTGTATTCTACTCTTGGAATAAAGTAAATTACTATCACTTTTTGTTTAAAGATTAATAAAAATTGCTGGAGAAAATTCTGTATTTACTGTGGTAAAGATGTAACCAGGGGCTTTAAGTGAAAAGAAAGGCAATCAGCTTGTACTTCAATTAAGTTACAGTAACCGTCATTAGTTTTAGCTTGGCTGAAAACATCTCTATGAGAATTAGTGCTATTTTTCCTGCTTTATTAAGAAGAGAAAAACAGCATTTGCCATTTACTGGTTTATACATAAAACTTCCATAATATTGTACAGAGCATGACAAATTGGATTTCTCTTAAATGCAAAGAAATGCATAAATATCAATAATTTGACATAGTGTATAAGCATAGAGTAAAAAGTGTGCTGCAGAATTTATGACAACATGAGTGATTGTAGTTAGTATAAAGGATATAGAAAGTCTGACGTGACTCCTAAATGATGCATGGAATAGGCTGCACAAGATGAAGATTTCAGTAAATGGAAAAGGCATTAAATAAAGAGGAAAAATAGATTTTTCATAATTAGATTTTGCATTTGTATATGCTAATAATGTGGACAGAATAAGCATCATGTGTTTCAATAGTCACATGTACTTTTGTCAAAGTAGACACTGAATGTAAACATCAACCAGCTCAGAGTCTGTCACAAAAGAGTGATGAGGCGGCTCTTTTTTTTTAATTTTCCTAGAACTAAGTGAGGACCCTTTAAGGAAGAAAGAAAAATCCTGGTTTTTAAACACTGCAACATTAAGGACTAGAACTCTTGTTTTCCTCCCCTTTGTGCTTGAAACACATTCAGGATCTCTGGGGCTTTAGTTTTTAAGATACTACTTGTGAGGGAAGTTGGGCATTAATCAAGCGTTGAGGATCTAGGCAAAATACGAAAATATCTTTGATATTCTGGCCTATTCACTGCTTTTTAGTTCTGCAGTGTCACTTCTGGCAGAGAACTCCTCCATTTCCTGCTTCAGCGGGGCAGTTGGACTAGATGATTCTACAGTCCCTTCCAACTCTAAAAATTCAGTGAAATTCAGTGAAATTTCTCCAGCTCATGTGGTCTTAACGCAATAACATCATGTGTGTACACACAGGTCAGTGATATAGTAAGACTGGTTTTTTCCATTGTCTTTCAAATAAGTTTCTGGGTAAAACCTCTACTTTTCTGTCCATTCTCTTTTAAGGTAAGTGTGAAAAACTGCCACTGTTGCAGATGACCCACAACTTTGTAATAAGCTAGATAGTTACTGTGGAAAGATCCTTGGAGAGAAAACGACTTTTTACTTGTCAAAAATGAGTCAAAACATCAACTGCTCAACTTCTGTCTAAGATCCAGAAAATGCAGACATCTTAATTAATTACCCTCCTATATATTCCTAAATTATCTGAGTACAAAAGAGACCAAAAAATCTAGAAGTATTTAATGAAATTATGCCTGTGGTTGCAAAACAATGTTATTGTTTTAGTAAAACAGTAATATAAAAATGCAAAAATGCAGAGACTGTAATACGTTCTCTATAAGCACTGAATAATTCAGTAAACAGGATTATGGTAATCTATTTTTTAAAAAGAGATATAATTTATTTCATGCAAGATTTTGTACCCTCTGAATATAATTATACGATTATAAAAATTACAAAGGTTTAGAAATAATTTGAATGTATTTTCACTGATTATTTATGTAGATAAAATAGATGACTAATAGGAAAAAACCTTATTACTATGATGCCAAAAGAATTATGAAAAATTGTCATTTCTCCTCCTGTACATAGCACAATAGGAAATAGAATAACGGAAGTAAGTGGGTTAGTCAGGCAAAAAAAAAAAAAAGTCTGTGGAAAAATATAGGCACTAAGTATTGTTATTATATGCAGACATTAAAAATACAGAGATATCTGAATGTCTTTGGTTTACCTAATATCAGGGTATTCAGAACCCTGCAGAATCCTAATGCACATTCCTACTAAACTGACAGAAATGTTATCAAATATAAATGTTCTTGTTGGCTACACGAATATTTTTTTATTTGTTTTTTTCGGTGTGTTTTGCATGCTAAAAATAAGTGAAAATGAAACAAGACAAATAATTGAGCCCCAGCCCCAAGTTGCTCTGGAACGAGAAAGTTCAGATATAATGTAGGGACCCATTTGGCCACTTCAGCACTGACTGATGGTGAGAAAAAGCCTGTGCAGAGCACACATTTCTGCTTCTCTTGTAATATTGTTCTGCTGAAAACATGCAGGAGAGCCATCATGGGCTACCTCCTGCTGGGTAATTTTGTTTTATTTTGGCACAGAGAAGTGAGAAGATTTCCATGGGACAAAAAGAGAGCTGGTAGCTGACTGTGACTGACAGCACAAAACATTGAAACAATAATCCACCGAGATCACTTATGTAAAAAAAGGAACCCAGAGATATTCAGCCCCTGAGGCTTCTCTTGTAAGAGGCTATTATTATTTGTATTGATTTTGGTATGCAAGTTCTCTCTTTCCTCCTCTCTCCTGGCCCACAGTGCAAACTATAAATAATAAACTAAAGAAGTCTTGCCCTGAAACCATCACTACCTTTGCAGCACATTAATTTGTGCACCTCCAGTTGGAAAACTAGAAAAACTACTGGGGAAATGGGCAGGCTGAATGAAACCCTACCTTCAGAACTAAATAAAAACACTTTCCAGCATTCTCAGCTGCCGTCAAGACCAACTTATGTACTATTTACAAAAAACTACCTAAACACAACATGAAAATTCTCTTTTTTTGTTGATAGTTCTGCTTTGACTACTCATATTTTGATCAGATACTTCTCTGTGTCCTCCCATCCACCAGGCAATATCGTATTACTAACTGCTGACATTGCCAAAGCTACTGCACATCTTGGAAATTGAGACAATTGCTTGACCTCGCTCTTCCAGGACACAGGGATTAGTGTCAGTATACGTGACGTTTCCTCCCTAGTTGTCTGCTTGTAATAATATTTGAATGGGATTATAGGAATGGTGGGAAATTTCAAAGCTGAAATCCTGGCTTCATTCATCTCTGTTTGAATGTGGCCATTAAGTTTAAGGACGGTAGGATTTCACTTTGACTGTATTGGGTTTCTCTGCTGAAATGCAGTGCTATGGTTCAAAGATTAAGGCCTTTTGTGGTGGTTTTGCATTTTATTGCTGGGTGAGACCTCATGTAGTCTTCCCTGGAGGTGTTCAAGGCCAGGTTGGATGGGGCTTTGAGCAACCTGGTCTAGTGGGAGGTATCTCTGCTCATGCCAGGGGGTTGGAAATAGATGATCCTTAAAGTGCCTTCCAATCCAAACCATTCTATGATAATTCTATGATCTTTTTTTGCCAGTTCAGCTCAGCTCTCCCAGGTGTGTCCCCACCCAACCTCTTCCCCATCACCTGCCTCCTCATTATGGGGAGAGAGAAAGCCTGAATGTTGTGTGAGCACAGCTCAGCTATAGCTAAGACATTGATGGGATCAATGTTGTTACAGTCACCAATTAAAAATAAAAAGCATGATATCATAGAATCATAGAATTGTCTAGGTTAGAAGGGTAGTACAACCATAAACCTAACTCTGATTAAAAAAACCCAAAAACCATCACTAAAACCTATCATTAAGCACTATTTAAACCCATCTTTTAAATACTTCTAGGGATGGTGCCTCAACCACTTCCCTGGGAAGCCCATTCCAATGCTTAATAACCCTTTCAGTGTAAAAATTTTTCCTAATACCCAATATAAGCCTCCCCTGGCACAATTTGAAGCCATTTCCACTTGTCCCATCACCTGTGACTTGGGAGAAAAGACCAACCTATGAAGCAAATGAACTGCATCCCAATCAGAGCCAGTATACTTGGCATGTATAATGCCAAGCATATAACAATAACAAAACAATAACAAAATTCTAATTATAAAAATCAAAGGTTGAACAAACAAATTTATGTGAGGCAAGCAATGGCATTTTAACCAACACGACATCCAGTTTCCATCAAAATAAGATGAAAGAACTTTGTGAAAGAAAAGCCTCCACACAGTGATCTTACTGGGAAGATCTCAAAAAGTAGTGAAATAATTGTGGAATCCTGATACTAAATGCAAGTTTTTCTGGGAATGAATGAGGATTTATTCTCCTTCTGTTTTGAGCACGATAGGTGCAGTGTCCTGATATATCTTAACAGCTGGTCCTTCAACGACACTTGCAAAATGGCAAGAGATGAGAGAAAGCAGAGACTAAAAATTTCTAGCCCATATAAAAAAATCAACTATTTAATGTAACAATTGTTTTTTGTCAGAAAACTTCACATTTCTTAGTGCTGAACTTCCTGTCTTTGCTGGCTGCCGTGTATACTTGTGACTTGCTTTTTTTATTTCAGTCAGGAACCCATGATAAATAACATTCAGTGTGAGCATGTGATGAATCCTGGAGATACTGCTGGAAGCAGTCAGTAGTTTCTCTGATACTAGTGCAGCATCTGTGTGGTGTTAGAAATGTGGAAATAAACCGAGCAACTGAATAATCAGAAATGCTTTTGAAATGTGCTGGCTAGATGGATCTAGATGGATGTTACACTGGGGATCAAATTCATCCTTTTCAGTGTTTTCTCGGTGATATTGTCATTTGGGTGAAATATTAAAGTTACAAGAAGACGTTGCCACAATAGGGACCTGACTGAAAATGAATGTAGGTTATTTCTTTCTCTGTTCCAGTTGGATGGTTCTCACAGTCCTTCACTTTCCTGCTGTAGTTCAGAAAAACCCTCTGAAATGTACAATTAAGACTTATTTCACAGTTATTTTCTGTACAAAACCCACTGATTGAAGATACTTTAATCACTTCTATTTCCACAAAACTGTGTTAGGCATAACCATAGCACAATAGGTCATTTCATTTACAGGCCATCGCAGAAAATTTTTCCCAATATCTTTATGACCCTAGAAATGTAAAGATGTTTTGAGCTACCAGGGACTGACTTAATTGGTTGCAGCACATTCAAAATGTGATGGAGGATGATTTAATCAACCTCTAACACTAATGGAGTTAAGCACTCTGTCCAGTAGAAAATGGTATAATCTTTCATTGAGTTCCTAAGTGCTTGTCTATGGTTCTTTGAAGGTGCTGTATTGGTGATCATATATTGCCATCCATTGTAGGACTGCAGAAATGAAAACAGCTACTGCAAAGCATGAGATTTGTGAGATGCCAGAAGATAAATATAATTTCATGGTGATAGATAATTGTTTAAAAAAGTCCATAAAAAAAGTTTCAAGTTTTCATACTAAAATTAAGGAAAACAAAAATGCATATCTTCTATATTTTTCTTGTCAAAGCAGGAACTACAATACGTTTTCTTTAAATTTTAATGCCAATTATCAGCTTGTTCTCCTGATGTTTTGTTAGAATGAGAGTTGCTTAGATCATACTGTTTGTGCCCAAAATTATAGAAGTGGACAAAAACGCAAGACAGCAGTAAAATCTCTCTCTAATTTTCCGGATACAACAATCAGGTATCTGCATCTTTCTGGACTATAACATCCTTGTGAGAAACCAAACACACTGATTCTCTGCTGGTTTTGGCTGTTGTTTCACTTATCCACTGTGAGCTCTGAAAATCTCAATTTCCAAGAGTCTGTCTTTAAAATATATAGCACCCAAATTGCAAGCAAATGTTCTTTCCTAAGGACTTTCTGGGAAATTTGTACTAACGTTGCTCTTAGGCAACTAGCTTACCTTTGCTGTGCCCTGATATTATTTATTTTGCATTAGCAGCAAAAGCACCTTGAAGAAATCATTGTTTCTGAAGCACACAGATCAAACTGATGTCCAAGGAATGCAGGATTTGAGTGCTTATTTTTTGATAACTCCAGAGAGGAAAGAAAAGTGCCTAGAAAGGCATCTGGGCAGGGGTTGTGGACATCAGCACTGGACATAGTACTGAAGTTTGGAAGGCATTTGCTAGAACCATTCCATTCCTCAAGAATATGTTAGTGATTTAGAAAAAAAACAACAAACAAACAGTACTTCCCCCCCCCCCCCAACCCCCCCCCCCCCAACTAACCAACCAGATGAGAATGTAAATGTTTAAATACTATCTAAATCACACAAAAAAAGTACCTGACTATTTTCTTGGAGATCGTTCAAGGTTCACATTCTCTCTCCTAAATCTTCTTTACTTTATTCAAACCCAGATTCGCTGCTCTGTTTCTGCTTTGTAGAATTCACTGCCAAAGTCACTGTGTCTGTACATTTGTCCAGAAGCTTAAATTTTTATTTCTGGGCATACTGAAATGTACCTCCGACTTGCTTGTGATGAGCAGGTCAGCACAGGTGTATCATGCCTGACTCTCATTCACATCTCTCTGTGCCTAAGTTAATATTAACTGAATAGCTTAATCAATATAAAATTAATTGAATAACAGGAGAGTATTCATCTCAAACCTCTCTACTTCTGAATAATTTAGCCTGAAAGGTAGATTACTGTCCCATGAGGTGTGAAATAGCTCATCAGACAAAGCAGAAGCTCAAGCTTTCACCTTTGGAAATGATAAATGCTGTTTGGGGCTATACTAGGCCCACAATCTTTTTCTGGTCCTATTTTGAAAAAAATATCTGATGTTTGTTATTTGTTTTGGTTTAGTTTGGTTTGGTTTTTTTAATGAAAGAAAACACAAAGATTTCTACCAGTGGGTGAAGTCACCGAATTCCCAGAGGGGAGAAGGATTTCATATGAATTGTGAGTGCTTCCTGTTGGCTGCCTTGGGCTCATTGTTTTGGCTTGATCCTTTCCTGTAACTAATATTCTGATCTAGGGGTCAGGATATACTCCAGAATCATTATGAATTTATTTCAGAGAGGTTATAACCCACTAAATATAAAACAGAGGTGGGGAAACAGAATTGTTTCATCTGGCCTGGTCAAGACACAACATTTCTCTCTCAGAATCTCTCAGAAAAATAGCCGAGCCAAATCACTTACCAAATTTCTTAAAATAATTCTGTGAACGAGTTATTAATTTGGATATTATCTGTGAAATACAGGGATATTCTAAAGAGAAGAGCTGTCAACCAAAAATACAATAGAAATTTTTGACAATGAGTTCAGAATAGAAAAGCAGAGAAATTATTTGCATTCTATTAAGTGCCTAACACCTGTGGAAGGAACTTGGCCATTTTGTGGACGTGTCACAACTGGAAGTGGACAAGAGGCAAAATCCAGTCTATAACAACTTATTTGTAATATATTGTTCGTTCTGCTCTAACCCAGTGCTGATGTTAGGCAGAAGGAACATGAAATAACTTTTATACCTTCTCTGTAGAGAGGTGCTACCACATATATGAGCCGTGCTGTAGCGCTGCTGTATTTTTGAAGCAGCAATATGCTGGGTTGCTCTCCTGATTAGCTGGGTACCAGAGAGTGTGTGGTGTATTATGTATCTCATTCCCTTATTTCAGATGACAAAGCCTAATTTAATTGTAAGTACCCCTGGGATTTATGGGGAAGTCGAAGCTCAATTTTTAAAAACTTTAATATGGTTTCTGTAAAACTTAATTGTACTGTCTGGCTTTTAGTGGTAAATTCTAATTAATCTAAAGTGTGGAAAGGAAATGGAAGACTAATTTTAAAAAAAATTGCTTCCTTTTGTTCCTGTCTACTTCTTAATCTGAATATAACCTAATGAGGCAATGCTAGTTCAAAGCTTAGCCTGACCATTCTTTGCAAGTGGTTAATGTAACAACTGATTTTATTCTTGTAACTATTTTATGTGCACTGTAACATGGCTAAGACTATTGATTTAGTCAATAAACACTTATTCATGTCCAAACTAACCCTAATTGGATGGACATAAAATAAAGCGTAATACAATAATTATTTGATTGCCTATAAGAAGAGCTAAACACGTGAACTGGAGTTGCTGTCTTCCTCTGGGAAAGCACTGTCTGCACAATTGTCTTTGTCTCAAGTGTCTGGCATTTGCTAAAACTGGGAAGGGATAAGGTATGGGAGGATAATTGGTCTGTTGTTGTACTTCATTTGTGATCTTACATACCCCTGCAAACAACCAAATTGCTTCCTGTCTAATGAAGATAATTTAACTAGAAAATACCTGCACGAAGTTGCCTCAGCCTCTAGACCAGATTCTGACTCTTGGGCTCAGACAGGCACGTGGATCTGGGACATAATGGTAATTTTTCACCTCTGTTGGCTACAGCAAATCGGCAGAAAAATTGCCCGATGGGATTAATGTGATTGTTTTAAACTCTGTATTTGGGAGAACATGAGGGACTTACCTCCCCTCTGCTTACTCTCCCCTCATGGTCAAGCCTCCATAAGTTTTCAAGGGTGGGCACTGTAGGACTGACTAGGAGATAGTAAATTGCCAGACCTTCCCTCGCTAGAAGATTTTTAATCAGAAATACAATGATGTGTTTATGCTGCTTGCAGCAACTCCAGATTTGTATCCATCTCGGAGATGACTGACATCTTAAAAAAAAAGAATTTCCATTTGTTGCTATTCCTGCCTCCTATTAGTGCTGAAAGAGGTGAAAGGATGAAAGATCTCGTTACTTCCAAACTGCCTTTCTTTGCCATATGGAGGGTAAAGAACAAAAAACATTTTCTCTTTCTCTTCTCTGAAGGGAAAGAAATGAAACCATGTTTTCCCACGCAGGTTTTAATCTCTGGTACCATAGTGCACGTGGCAGTATTTGAAACACAAATAGGAGAATGCAATAAGGGATCAGCTGTGCTGAAACCTGGGGTCTAGGGCTGTGAGCAAGGTGTTTCCTCGTATTTCAAAGAGATTCAGTGTGTGCACAGGGACAGACGACACCGAGACGGGGAGTGCCGTTAGCCTGGATTGTTTGGAGGATTTTAGAGGTTATAAAAGTGGAGCCAGCAGGCTTTGGAAAGCCATGCACTTTTAACAGTTTTTTGAGGTCAGGCCTGCTTTTGCTGCTGTCTTTGGTCATGAACTGAGCAGCACCTGTACCCATCTCTCTCTGTGATCCCTCCTGTAACCACCTCCTTGCTCTCCACGGGGTGCAGCTGCCTGGGAAGACCTAGATTGGACGTGTCTCAGCTTCATAACCTTGGCTCAGACCTCCAAGGAAAGTGCTAAGCTGAGAGGAAGTCTGCAGAGTAGAGGCATGTGAGATAAGAAAGGTAAAACCGCAGACAGAGTAGGATTGTTGGGACTGGATCATTAGTAGCTCAAGTTTTCAAGAGGAAGAACATCAGCATGAAATGGTATAAAATCCCGAAGGTAAGAAAAATGGAGTCAGTGAAAAAGGATCTGTGTCAGGGGCAGTGGAATCTGGCCCTTCCCCTCCAGGCTGGTGCCTGCACGGCCGGTGGAGACTCCAGGGGGGCTTATCATGTCAGAGTGCATAGAAGTACTTCATCTAGTGGCTTGTTAAATCCCAGATATCTCTGTGTGCATCGGCCAATAAATAACTGCATTATATTTTAAGTCAAATATATCTTGCTGGCAGATGCTCTTTGTGCAGGGCTAGAAATGCCTGAAAAATGACCCTAGGAGGAAGGCTAACACACCTTAGCAGAATGTTCATCCTCATATGAAAGAAGAGATTAGTGTACATGGTGAGAAACTTCTGTATTTAGAGTGAAACATTTGCTGTAGCCACAGATTATTGCTTTTCCCTGCGATGATTTCATTTCCCTACCGATGTTGGAAGTGAAGCTATTGGAGTGACTGATGTGTGTAATTTGTGACTGGATAGTCCTGCTGTATATACATGTACTTACATATGGTCACTTAACAACCAAAGCATCAAAAATACCCACAATACATCAAAGTAATACTGAACGCTGGCTAATATAAACCTTTAACAGGAAGGAAGTTCAGAGCTGAAATCAAAATTTCAGTTTTTATGATCTTGTTGTGTCTAGATATTGCAATACTTTACCTAAGGTAAGGGTGGCTGTAGAAGAGTTTATGATGTAGTGGTAGACAAGAATGGCTTTTCCATTTTAGCCCTGAATTTCTAAGTTCTTTAAATGTATTTAAATGTGGGGTTTTTTTCTGCCTAATTAAGACATACCCCAAACAAATATGAAGAAAAATGGAAGGGATACTAAGACATGCAAAACAAATAAATTCAGAGGTAACTTCTGATACCAATTGTTACTCCATCACAGAGAAAAGATATAATCCCCTGAAATTTATGTCATGGTATACAAAACATAATTTAACTGTCTATAGGAACACATTATTTTTTTATATATTTTACAACCTCATAGAAAAGTATCACTCTAAAGTCACACACAATCTCATTTCAAAAGGAACTTTGATTTTTTTAATCCAAATTAAAATGTTCTTAAGAAGGAAATTGTTCAGAATGTTCTTAGCTTATTAAATTGGACCGTATTTAGTTATTTCAAGACAGCCAGCTAGAAATACACAAACTCACTATTATGGAGATAAACTTAGATTATACATTTTAGGAGAACTATTCCAATTTTAGCACTTCTACACAGGCAGCTACCCCAGTGCCCTAGGGC
This sequence comes from Scolopax mira, assembly GCA_004320125.1. Lineage (NCBI taxonomy): Eukaryota > Metazoa > Chordata > Aves > Charadriiformes > Scolopacidae > Scolopax > Scolopax mira. The sequence continues at coordinate 40,460 of BJBW01007945.1, forward strand.
TAGAATTTCATCTTAAATTCTAGAAGGCAAGGTAGATAAAATGTCTTACAGAAATGTGCACTAAAGTCTTTCTGCACTCTGAGCTAAGTCAATTTAAAATTAATTAAATTTTCCATTAAAAATGCTTTCTTTTGAATTTGGACCTGTAGCAAAATTTGCCCATTGTTCATTCCAGTTACAGGTGAATCAGCACCATCTGAGATTAATGTAAATATTCCAACAGCTTAAGGCCTTAAAAATGACCTTATTTCTTCGTCTCTGCCAGGAAATTAAACATAATTTGTGGGTGTGTACTCTAAAAATATATTTTATGTATAATGCTGGACAGAAAATATTGGATTTATTCATGGGTTTCTTATCTTTAGATCATTTGTATAAGAAATAAGTTATCTGATTGCACCTGAATGGAGCAAATATTTGTGGGATGTTTGAGGTATTCTTGTAAACTGAATTATCAAATGAATCTAAAACCTAAAAAAAATAAAATTCTTATAATGCCCACTTTAATACCTGACGTGAATGCAGCTGCTCTCTTAATGAAAATAGACTGTGCTTTAAAGCTGTTGTATTTTCATAAGTACTGGTGTTTTTCAGTAGCAACAGATGGGTATGGGTTTAAAGAATGATTATTGAGGCATTCACTACTGATACTATCGTGCTTTCCCTCCTGCTTTTAAGCAGCACTGTTTTAACAACTGCATAAGTCTCATAGACACCCCAGCATTAGCAAAGCATTCTGTTGCCAAGCAACATTTGGCCCACATTTTGAAGAATTTGTTTCATTTGACATACATGACTCAGTTATTTTCATCTACAGGCTGATGTGACCTTCATTTTTATATTTTTAATATGACTGATTATCAATGGCATTGATTGGCAGAGATGGCATTGAAGATGCTGGAAACTACAATAAATTTTGGAGAAAGCAGAACATGAGTAAAGTCGCGCTTTGTGTCACATTGAAGTTCCTTGTCAGCTTTTCCGTTTTTATGAATCTTAGTTTACAGATATTTCAACTGGTTTTAACATTTGAGACCTGACAGGAATTAAGGCACCATGAATACTGGATTCAAAGATGCTTTCAAAAGAAATTCTTGTACTAACACTTAGTGTTTCATTGAACTAAAATAGTGTCAAATGTATGCTTTATGTTATGGAGTGCATCATGAAATTTTAAAAAAAGGAAGACAAAAAAATCTCATATCAAAATGGAAATGTGAAAGCTGCAGCATGAAATTCTCCATATCCTATATAACGATATAAGGATATATAAGATGTGGAAAGGTTTCAGTGTACCTGCTTTAAATCTACAATGTTGTGCCAGAGCCTTATGAAAACAGAAGGTACACAATAGTTTTGAATAACACATTGTTTGACAAAAGAAGCACATGCCTGGAACCCCGAGAGGAGCAGCAAAACAGTGAATCCTGCCTTGAATATCTAACGGGCATGAGAAACGATGGGGTGATGTGGGGAGTGACCGAGTGACCGATCTCATCTCTGACCCCTGATCCCGCAGCAGCCCATGCTCTGAGCAGGAGGTTGAACCACAAGCTCCCACAGTCCCTTCCATCATTTTGTGCAGATAGAACTGGAGGCTCAGCTTCTTCCGTATGCCCCTCACTTAGCAAATTTGGATTTCCTGCTTGGTCACTCCACAGCAAGAGATGTTCTGCGGTATTTCAGTCAGGTTTCGCTTTCAATACCCAGAGTAACTCACCGGCATCAGCAAACTGACTTCGCAATTCATCTCCTTCCCCAGATAATTCATGAATATGCTCAACAGCCTACATTCCTACACAAGTCAAGTGGGAGTCTACTGATGATCTCTCTACCAACCCCCCCCTGATTATTTGGTACAGTGTTTTGTAAGTGAAAATAAGCCAACAAGCTACACCGAAAACATGTTAAAAGAAAGTGAACTGAGAAAAAGCAGCAAATACATCTTCCTCTGATATGTTATCAATTCTCAGTTTCAGTACTGTTAGAAAGTGATTTTTATTTTAAGGAAAGTGACTTTTTTTCAGAGTTGAAGTATTGCACTTAAAATCAGAAATTTGTATCAAATGGAAAAATAATTTTAAAATTTGTTTATTTGCCTTTAATCCAAGGGATTTTGTACTCTTGTGGTTAAATTTAAGTTTAAAGCTTGAGGCAAAGTATAGGAGTATTCAAATCCCTGAAACTGTTTCAAATTTAAGAGCATAGTTAATGGTTTCGTCGAACTGAAGTGGTTATTATTCGTAAGGTCTGAGTCACTGATGATTATAAATACAATTTTACAAACAGAAAAGCCCAGAGTTTTAAAGATTTCTAAATCCTTCAACTCATGCATGCAAGGAAAAATCTGTTTCTTATGCGCTCAGGCAAGTAATTCCACTTAAATGTGAATGCTAGATCTGCTCACTGCTGGGGACTGTTTCAACAAACAGGACCCCTCAAACTGATGTAAAGTCACACGGGGTCACATGTGACAGACTCGTGTCCATTTCTAAACCTTTCTTCCACTCTATGCATTTCTCTGCCACTCCATGAAAAGTCTTTCTATACTTCCTTCTTGTGTCCGCTATTTTCTTTTCCCATTACTTTTACTTTAACATGGTGTTTGTAAACCTGCAGATCAAACTTTCTTACTGCATTCTTGAAAATGTCTGCAGAAATACATATAAATTAGAATCCTAGAATCATAGAATTGTCTGGGTTGGAAGGGATCATTCAGATACTCGAGACCAACCATTAACCCAACACTCACAAACCCACCACTAACCCATGTCCCTCAGCACCAC
>BJBW01007945.1:53418-68080 GCA_004320125.1 Scolopax mira
TTGTCTTTCCTGGATTAGGTGAAGAGTTAAGGGATGTTGCAGCTTGGCATCTTGCTGCTGCTCCTTAACTCCATTCCTGTCATATGTGGGTGACTTTCTCAATGGATGGAGTGACCCAGAGGTTGCAGTGCCCTTACAGTGCCTTACCTCAGGAAATCTCCCATTTTTTTACTTCTCAGTAGCCTGTTGGAGCCCAAGTGTCCTCTTACAAAAAGCCAAACAACCACAGATAAATAGTGGTGATTACAATAAGATTGTTTGTTCATAAAAAGGCAGCTGTTGTTATCATTTGCTGATAGATAGGCATAAACAACCATTCAGCCCTGTCAAAAAACAGTGGTAACATGCAGGATAAACCTCTCCCTCTCCCACAAACACAGCCCTTGTCCCAGTAAATTTGTCTGTAACACAGAAACCACCTAATAGTCTACTATGATTTCAACATTAGCATTTCAGAATAATTAATCTTGTTGATAATCCATGATTCTTTCCCACTGAAATGGGGAGAATTTAATTGATAGCTTGGGGTTTCCATGCCTTGTATTCCATAACATAATTCATCTATATTCTTCTGGCCCCTTGGAACACATATCTCCGAGCCAGCATTCTTATTAGGAATGACTAAATATCACCACTGCTTCATACCCATTTATGCTACTATCGGGTGACCTGTTTAATGCAGTTGTAAATAAGGAAAGCCAGTAGCTATAAAACTGCAGGGCAAATCCACAAGGACAACATTACCTTTGACAAACTGGCAAAACACTTAAAAAGCTTGAAAAACTGTAGTTGGAAATCCATAAAAATGAAGTTTTCAGCTTTAGTGTTTTTCAAAAAATATATTTTCCTTATGTAGTGCATGAGTTCTTTTGCCTTTGTATTCCTCCGTACACTTTAACGTGACATTTAGCTAATGGAGCAAGAAGTCACAGCTGTTTGGAAGGGCTGGGACACCACAGTCCATGATGTCTTAAACATATAACAACTGAAGACTGAGGGTAAGGAGTGTTCTGCTGGCTCTTGGAATCCTTGGAAAGTTCCAGAGAATCACTTCCTTGATGACTAGAGACTTTTTTTCCCCTCATTTCTAGCATAAATTTATTCTTAGTTACTGCTTACACATTGGTTTTCATGCCAACAATATGCTTTGACTTCTATAGCTCTTTTTCCTCCTAAGTGGTTGTAGCCCCTCTCAGTCTGAATTTTGCTAAGAAAAAGAAAAAAAAAAAAGAAACACAGACTCTTGAGGCCCCATAAGGTTTTTCATTCCTCTGACAGAAAATGTTAATTTTCATTTCTGTCTGTTACACTTAATATTTATCTAAATATATGCAAATTAATTGTCCTCTTTAAAAGCAGCTGGTAGATAAATCTACAGATAAACAGTTGTCTGTTTTCATAAGCTTTTCCGCACTGAGGACCTATAGAACAAGCCACTGGGATAAGGACTGTAACAAGACAATGATGATTTTAGTTGCCAGTTGTCTGTACACACACACATACTGCACATGACAAACAATTACCAGAAAATTAGAATTTAAAAATTTTCTAAATCTCAGATATGTGAGAAAAAATCTATACCTTCAGTAGGTAACTAAACACTTAGTTCTGCAGCTTTAATTATTATGATTTAATATGTTTCATATTGCAGCCTACCAACTGCTTGACTCTGAAGAATTTAGAAAATCAAAGGCAACTTGTATAATAAAATATTTTGTTAATATAAATAGTACACATGATACACAAAATACATATTCTTGCAAGATTTTGTTAATAGTTTAGGGTCAAAATATGTTGGTACCACCTTGCTATCCTCCCTATTGAATCAAAAATATACAAAAAATTGTATACTATTATGTAGCAACAATTTAATGCTAGATTTTTTACTTAACATGAATTATAGTTAGTCTTTCAAATCAGCTTCAAGATAAAAGACACTGAGAGACATTTAGCTGTAGACTTTCCAAAATAAGAGAATATTTGTCTCTGATTATGAGAGATCCCTTACTCATGGCAGCAGTCTTTTGCTCTCCAGAAACTCCATATCTCTCTTGTTCTGGGGAGTCTAGAACTGGACCCTGTTAGACAAGGGAGAAAGTTTAAACCTAAATATAAGGAGAAGCTTTAGCAGCTATTTGTATTCTGCAGGTAGGTCGGGTGACTTAGATTAACGATTGAGACAGCCCATGTGATTCAGGCTATAAGAAAGACAGAAGCATTGAGTACCATGAGGACAGAAGCAAGTGAGAACACAAATTATGGATATACGAAACACAGAAAAGGATGTTTGTAAATCTGTATCACTGATTTAATAGTTGAAATTACAGTACAAATTTGGCAATTAAGAAAAATTGCATTTGAATAACTACTGATAATATGTTTCCAATTACAGTAACTCATATTTCAAACTCATTATATGTTTTTTCTGATACATATGTTTAAAGGTTTTTCTTGTGAAAAAGAAATACAATTAGGCACTTATCATTTTAAAGAAGAATGTGAAGACACAGTGATGTTCTGAATTCCAGTGAAATCAGTTTAGTTAATTTAAAACATTCTCTCATTAAAATGGTTTTTAAAGACCTGCCTGATTCAATAACAGGAAATTTGTCTTGCCTCCTCAAATCCTGCTTTGAAAACTCCTCTTCTTGGTGTTTGCAGGAGGGGGGAAATATAAAGTTACTAGTTTAAGTTCTTTAGCAGATGGAAATCTTGCTTTCTCCTGGAGCCTTTGTGAAAGCTGTGAATCAGGAACCGCTGCCACATGTATCTCCAGAGTCAACAGACCCCTTTTGACAGCTGTCTCAGTAATGTTCTTGCCTAATTCTAAATCATAACGCAGGCTTTTCCCCAAAACTCTGATATGTTTATTTTCAAAATGGAAGTGTGGGGTAATTGAGAACTGTAGTTTAATCCTTCTCCTTTCCTCACTGCTGTGGGATACGCTGGTCTGCCACTAAACCCCTGATCCAAGTAACTGACAGTGTTCTGTCCTTTGCCTCTGATAAAATACATGGCTTTTATTTTGATCTAATATTTCATTGGAGTTGATTTGCTTAATCATGTTCATATACAAGCAATAACTATTATAAATGTATCTTATCTATGTTAAACTGCTAATAAATACTTATACAGATAAAACCCATGCATTCTTAAAGACATTCAAATTTGCATTATATCTCTGAACTCCAATGTAAGTAAAGCACATGTGACATCTGCATGTCTCAGTTCCAGTGATTTTGTTATGTCTAGTGGTGAAAAAAAAAAGACAGTAAATATTTTCATCCTGCTACATTTGATGACCAAATATTTCACTTCTGGGAAAACATTTCTATAAGTAATGTAAACGGTTAAAAGTCTATGTTGAAGGAAATATATTAATGTGGTTTTCATGAAAATTTCTCTCACAATAATTAAGATTTTTGGTTGCAAGAAAGGCAAGCCCCTACTTCAGGAAATGCTTTTCGAGTGACAGAAAAAAGAAAAAAAGCTGGATTGTCTAACGGAAAATATGTATGTCAAAAAAGATGTATACCTGAAGGAGAAATCCTGCCAGCTGAACAAACAGTGCTTTAATCTGATGTCTTCTTATGAATTCTCTATTAGGATCATCAGAGACATATGTTTAAGACTTTTTTCTGCTCCAGGGCCCTTGGTGCAGTAAGGGGCCTCCCTCAGGCCCAGGCACCGTTTTAGCCCAGGTGGGGCTTTCCCTTCCTGCTGCAGTGGCGCCTCAGGACTGCCTGTCCCTCATCCTGTCCTTGGGCAGTTTGATTTCCTGCACCAAGCTCAGACATGGCTTGTTAATGTCCTTTTCAACACCCATCGGCCTCACTGGGTGCTCTGCCTGCCTCCAGCTATGGGACATTGCCCGCAGGTGAGGAGAGAGACAGGCTGCCTCATGGACACCCCACTCTGGAGAAGAGCCCTCAGTGTCCTGCCCAGGTCCCTCCCTGGACAGGCTGAAGCCTTGGGTATCTCCTGAGGTAAAAAATATTTTTTAAGTGCTGGCTGTTAGTTTTCATAACATAACTGCATTCTTAAATCATTTATTGGGAAGAAGTGCATTGTTTTAGGAAAAAAAATGAACTCCCTCAGGGGAGCGGCAATGTTCTGGAAGCTTCTGTGCTTGTGCGGGGCCAACATTCACTGACTCTCCCTCAGATCAAGCTTTCCCTCCTGCTGAGGTGGAGGAAAATCTGATTCTGGGATAGGTCTCACATTGCAAATGAACGAATATATCTATGCACCAACCCAAGTTTAGGTCTTGAGGCAACTGGTGATTTCTCCAAGTCTATGTTGTATTTTTAGCAACTATTTTTCTTCAGTGACAGGATGGTCAGGAAATCTGGGAATGCTTCCTGTGTATCTGGCAAATGCTTCCCATGTGTCTTTAAGCACGTCGTTAATTTCCCTGTGCATCATTCTTGCACATGAATGATGCAATGAAAATACTTTTGTATCTTTGGTGTCTGAAAGATATGCTTATTTGTTAGACAGAATAATGATTAAAAGGTAAACAGGAAGTTAGCAACCAGAATCTAGAAATCCTTGAAAGAAATTGGTATAAAGTTCTGAAAAGTAATCCTTTTGAATGTGAATCAAACTTTTAGATAATGTAGTACTCACTGGTAATAGCACAGGGGACACCAACTTCAGGGATTATAAGTTTATATTATAAGATCCATTGGTTTGGTCCATCTGAAGCTCTTTTTCTTCAGTGGATATATAAACTGCAGACCTATTTTTCACAGAGAAATCAATGAAATTGTGAAATACTTGCCAACTCTACCCTCATATAGAACTAGTTCTAGAAGTCTAACTTGCACAACCAGAAACCAATTTTAGCCAGAACTGGGAAATATGCTGCACATTCTGGTTAATTGGAACAATCTGTGATCTCAGGCCTTAAAAGTAAGGATTTAGGTTATAACAGAATATTGAGTTGGGACTTTCATGAGATATCTGTTAACTATTGATTTGTATTGCCTTGCATTCTAAGCCAATTATATATTCTTTTTCATTAAGATAAAGGCACAAAAGATGCCTCAAATAAATGTCTTAATCATTTACCTTACCTTTTAATCTTGCTCAAGTTGATCCTTATCAGTAATAAAAATTAAAGCTCTACAGTACAGTTTATACTTTAAAATACATACATTCTTTACCATTAAGAAACAAATACTATGCCTTCTCCCTCTTGTTATTTTTTTAAAATGCTCTTCTATTATTTCCACATTAATGGAATAAGCATTAAGGGGCTAAAAAACAAGTCTACATAAAGCAGATATTTAACTTAATGTGAATGATGTAATTCATTAGATTCTGTCTAATTCAAAGGTTTTAAATGGTATTTCAAGAGGATGATTCAAGAGGCTGATTCTTGCATTAATACAATTCTTACATCAAAATAATTTGTATTTGAAAAACAAACAGAATTGCTCAAAGAGCTGATTTACAAAAAGCTAAGTATTTCATGACCATTTATAAACTCTAGTGATCATCTCAAATTACCTTTTTTGTTTTTTATAAACAAAGCAAGATCAGCGTAATAGAAGTAGTTTATTATATATATGCAGTTCTATGGCATGTCTTCAAGAAAAAACATTTTCTAAAGCACATAAGACTTTGAATCAACACTGTTTTGTCATGTTAAAGGGGCATCAGAGTAAAATATGCAGAGTTTTATAGAAAAATGTTAGTTGTGGATTGCAGTAATCCAGGGAAATTAATGCAGTGCAAGTTGATACCAATGAAAAAAGGCTTGATCATCCTAAGAAAATCTTTACAATTGATTATAGCTTGTGATTCAAATGCAGGATGAGGTGACGACATTAATAAAAAATGTAACACCCATATCTTGAACAGGAACCTATTTGTGATTGGATCCAATAAAAACAAAGTTGCCTAAAAGAAGATTTAAGAAAGAATGAAAATGTCCTCATCCTTGTTTGAAACTAGACTTCTGTGTGTGTCCTGGGAACTTTGTTCTTCTGCATATCTGCAGATTTTAGAGGTGCCTACCTCATACCTAAACCTGAGGAGGTTCCTGAAACAAAGCTCTCTAGATGCAGAAATTCTTTGATTGGAGTACAAGTACTTTAATTAGATTAACAATGAATTCCTGCCTTTGCATATGCAGTCTGTTCCTTTTGGTGACAGCAAGACCACATGTAACATGTCAGTGGTAATTCAAGCAGCCCTTTCTCAGAATTGTACTTCTCTAAAATTCAAATGTTTGCTTGAACCATTTTAATAAATATTTATGTGCAATAGACATGGTTTGAAATCATCCAAGGAGCTTGTTATCTCCAGCTTTTGAGAACAGTAGCTATTTGCAGCTTTTAGTCCATTTCTGTTAATTCACTTTACTTTCTCTTGTGCATATATGTCCTTGACCATCTGTAATGCAACAAGAACTGCCAGTAAAAACATGGCATTTGTTTGTTTCAAATATATCAGAAACTTCTTCAAGGGGCAGTAGACTAAGCACAGACATCTATTAAAGTTTCACAGTACAGGCTCACTTCTGCATTTGAAGTCTATACCAACATTTATGGTTGAAATGAGGAGGAAAGCAATGCTCTTAGAAAGATATAAATTTAAATTAGGGCATTATAGTAACACATGTATTTTTGCTCTGAATAACCAATATTTTTATACTGCAGGCATAATTTACCAACTAGACTAAACAAACGAAGGCAATGTCCTGAATAACATCATTCTCCCAGTTAAACATCAGCATCAAAGCAGGGCATTTGAAGACATAAAAGCAAAAGGTAATGACATTATCCTTGAATCTTCATGACTTTCCTAAAGGTGAATGTATTAAATAAGAACTGCTGAAGTGTTGTTGGCACTGCTTTATGCATCCCATCTGTTAGTCATAATATTACATCAGCTAATTAATGCATGTTACCTTGTGTGTAAAACAACATGTACCGTGTTGATTGCAGAGTTAAAGCTAAAGTGGTCCTCACTGGAGCTGCTTGATTTATTATTTTTTTTTGCATCAGAAAGTTAGGGATTTTCTCCATGAATAATTTGGCTTTCATTAGAATCTTCAGCATTCAGAAATCTATACAGTGTTCTGGAAGCATGTGCAAAAAGCATTTGTTTTGAAAGCATTCCTTTTTGATTACTAGAAGTCTTTGTCTTTAAAATTTAAAGAATTTTATGATGCTGTTCCGTCTTTATTTTTCTGTGCAGTACATTTGATCTAGCTGATGGTGTGCTTCCATTGTCATCTCATAGTATAAATTGTCAAAAATTATTTTATGACATGACAGTAGCAATGGTGCACAACTAATTAAATCTAATAAAGTCTGTCATTTTTACTTTTCTTTTTTTTTTTTTAAATCTTGAAGGGCAGCTGCTACCAGTACTGACAAAAAGTCTTCTACACTAAAATACTTATTCTTTGTGTTTGCAGTGAAACAGTTTTATCAGTTCTAAGTTCCCCTAATTATCTTGGAATATGTTTGAGGTGAATATCATATGTCCCTTGTTGCAATTAAGAAAAGCCTGTTTGGTTCCTGAGGCAGCAAGGTTGTTCGTCATTGACGTAAAATTGTAGTTATATCAGATGCATTACATAGATGAAGTATCATTTTCTTTTGGAGAAAGGAACAGAAATATGAAGAAAACCAGATTCAAAGATGATGCTCTTTCTACTTTGCCTTCCTGGGCAATCTCTGAATTCCAGGGTACTTCAGATTTTTTTTTAAATGGTCAGTTTGCTAGACACTAAAAACCCTCTGTGACTGTAGCTGCGTGCTTTTGGTACCCTTCTTGTATGGATGTATACATATATGAGAGTCTTTGATTCATCCATTGTTTGTATGAAACTGTTGTTTATATATAAATATGTAGGGGTTATATATCTAACTTTTAAAACTGGAAATATAAAGTAACCCAAAATAACATTTCCACAGATAGCTGTGTGCATGGAGAATACATTTTAATTACTTGGGATCTGGCTCATTATTGCTTTCATTCTTACAGACTTACTTTATTAAAGTATTTAATATAAAATGAGAATTTTGCTGTTTGATAGACCTAAATGTGACCTTTCTCCTTCTATTTTGAAAGTTATTAGTACTTTTGGCTATTGCCAATATATATTGTTTATTACTATTTGTTGTATGGTTTGGCATTATCCCTTTGGTCAGTTGGGGTCAGCTATCCCCACTGCGTCCCCTCCCAGTTTCTGCTCACTGATGGGGTGGTGTGAGGAGCAGAAAACACTTTGATGCTGTGTAAGCCATGCTCAGCAGCAGCTAAAAGATTCCTGCTTTATTAACACTGGTTTCAGCACAAATCCAAAACGTAGTCCCATACCAGCTTCTATGAAGAAAATTAACTCTAACCCAGCCCAAACCAGTACATCTAGATGAAGCCATTAGAGTTTTCCACCTTTATTCTAAAAAACATCATTTTTTAATTTTGTAGACATGTAGTATTTTCACAGAATCCCAGAATGCTGATCTACAAAAAAAGCTTCTATAATTCTATATCAGGATGACTATGGTTATGTGAGGCTTTTTGGCAGTCGAAAGGAAAAGGGTGCTAGTGATGGAATGTTTCAGATATTTAATTAAAGCCAGAATTTTATGTCATGCTAGTGAGTGAAATAGGGATATTTGCCCAGATTTCTATCATCTTTATATGATGAACAAGTTTATCAATTTGCAGAGCCAGTGAGAACATGTCCATACTGGTGCACTGTTCAGCCATCTGTGTAATACTGCCTTAAAGTCTCAGTGCTTCTGCTAAATTAACTTCCACCATCACCTCTAAAATGCTTTTTAGTGTTGCTAAAGACTATTGGCTGAAAAAGGTGGGAAAAAAGATAATCACACTTGGAATTTGCTAGCCATATATTTCTGAATTTATAGGAATTATTTTTGTATTGTAAATATACAGATGAGCAAATTGGATTCATCCAAAGAAATCCTGCTGCCAACAGATTGGTAGATCTGTACAAATGAAAACCTTCTATGGGATCAAATCAAGTTCCATCTATTTAGAATGGCCTTTTAAATTTCCTGGAGTTTAAAAATGAGAAAACTGTTATTTAATCAATGTATAACACTACACCCCCTCACTAATGTCACCCTTTGTTGGCTACTAAAAATATATTTAAATTTTCAGTTTCATTCTGAAATGAGAAAGCTAGCTTCCATATTTGATTAAATATTTATTTTAATAGTAGAAAGAAGTGGTCCGTGAATTAAAGAATATATTACTTTTTAATAAATTCAGATCAGAGGAAAGTAGTAAAGTCAAATATTAAAAAGGAAACTGTGCAAAATAATGTTTTGGTTTTCTTTTTGAAAAGACAATCTTCAGGGTTGTCAGACAACTTTATTCACCTCGCCAGCTCTTCAGTTCTGAGTCTACAAGCATAGGAAACACAACAGCAGGAAATTTTGTTTAATGGTATACTTTCAATTTTGATGTAGTGTAGCCATCAGTATGCACTAAGGAACATACATCCAAAGGTTCCTAAACTTCAAAGTTCACAAATCTCAGTCTAATTTGCACTTTAGAGGAAGCATATGAAGGACTTCAGTCAATGTAGTGAGGTTCATTGTGTTTCTGTGTTCGGTATTTGATAGCTTTTTCTGGTAATTCAGTCACGTATCTCATTTGCATGAGGTTTCTTTTAAATGTCAGAATTGAGATATGACAATAAGTATTCACTTTGATTAACATGTTAAAGATTTTTCTTGACCTTAAATGAAGACACTGCTTCAAAATGTAATCAGATCTTTAAACTGGGTGGAGATTGAGGCGGGAAAATGCTATACAGAGAGCAGAGCATGATCTGTACGGGCTCTGGGCCAAAATACTCTGCTATTTCCCAACTTACTCTGTTACAGAAGTGATGTTCACGGTTTCCATTCAAATGAAATAGAACAGGTATTTTGACATATTTTATATCTGTCCCTTGGAGAATTCATAGTATATCTTGACTGGCCTGAATTTAATGAAACATTCACACTGTTCCAATAACAATGATTTGAAAATTAACTTGCATTTGGTAATAATTCAGGTCAAAAAATTCAAATAGATGTTTAAGCGACACATGATTTTGTGTCTCAGTTTTTGAGTTCAAATAATCTTCATTATTGTTTGTGCTCATGTGACTGTAGGATGTCTTCATAGACATTAAAAAAGGGCAAAATTTACTTTAACACATATTACTGTCTAAAGGTGGCAGTGACTGGGGCAGATTACTGCAAAGGTATCAGCTTATCAAGGTTTGTCATTTGCTTCCTAAAGCATATATTCCACATGCAATTAAAGGATGGACATGATGAGCCAAACCTGACATATCAAGTAAAGTATTAAATTACATTTCCTTGAAAGAAGATTTCAAGAAGGAATAGGAAAGGTTAAGCATATTCTAACTATCCTAATGAGATCTTACCCTGGTAAATATTACCAGAATAAAAAGAAAATAAAAAAAGGAAGTGGAATGTAGGTAACTCATTCTAAGGTATAATTCGTTGCTATTTTCAAAATTTAGAATTCTATGGGAGTCTAATGTTCTCTTTTAGCAAGAAGCAAGAATCATTTAATTCCTGAGATGACATTTCTGAACTGAGCAGCTTTATTTCGAATTCAGGCCAAGGTTTGATCAGAAAAGGAGGTATTATTTTACTCACATGAGCATGGAAGGCTTCACCTGGTGGGCATTTTGGACTACACACAAGATGCAATGAATAAAAGTAGAATGTAGGTGGAAGGCAAGAAAAAGGAAGTAACAATACAGCTACTTCCCCTACAAAACCAGCCTAAGGATAGCTTTCTAGGGGAAGATGATATTTTCTAGGGAGGCTACAAACCCATGCAGTGGAGGAAATTGAATGGGGATCTACCACGTGTTGGACAATTAAACTAATGAAAAAGTGGCATGTGTGTGGAAATCAGGAATATATGAAAAAAAGAAGCTTCATCAGCAGGTGGTTAGGGTAAATTCCTCTGTTCCTAAAAGAAAAGATGCTGAGCTCCATCTATGAATTCTGGGCAGCAAGACAGCTGAGGGGAAAATGTCTGACAATGCATGTTATGTACATGAGGCCAACAGCATATCTCTTTCAACTGTTTTCCTAGTAGCCTGGCGAGACAGTTCCATCCTCAGCAGAAGGATGTTGGTAAATCCTGTCTGACGACATAATTTGACTCATAAATTGCATAGAGACCCTTGAGAAATCGATGTAGGGTCATGGATTCTGCCACAGTGTCCAAATGCTCAGTTTACATTATTTCAAGCTCACTTTGTCATGCTTAGCTCTCTTTTAGGCGTGTGTCAAAACATACTTCAATGACCTTCTGCTTCCTAAATCTACATAATTCTAGTTCTGTTCCTCTAAGAAAAAGTAACATCGTATACAAAATCATATATCTGAATCTATCCAATTTTTGAGGAAAAGAAAAAAAAAAAGGCACATTCAGCAAACAGTGTGTTGTGCTGAAAATGCTCCCTGATATGTTTGAAGGAATACCATTTTCATATCAAGTACTTGCAAATGTGCTGGAGCTGCTACATGAAACCTAACATCCTGGAAAAGGTTTCCCAGATCTTTCATACTCTACAGCAAAGATGATCTCTGGGAATTGTTGATGGAATAACTCCACATGATGCTGTACATAATTTTTATTGATAAGGATGTTGTCATCTGCGCAGCCCCAGTATAAAGTTGAACAGGCATGGGGTGCTTTAAAGCATTATGGTTTTGATTAATGATCAAATTGTCAACTGAATATTACTTCGATTCAGGCTCTGAAATAATGGATTTTTACTACCAGCTCCATCTGTGAACTTGAAAGATAGAGCTGGAGGTCTCTATGGATTCTGGAAAAGTTGCCAGTTGTTCAGATGTTCCACCATAGAGGTTTAACTGGTTCCATTGAAGACAACAATGGCAGATTTATTGTTTTTTCTTCTAGTGATTTGTAGGTAACATTAAGTAGTGGAGAGAATGAGTCTAATTTAGGGTAGCCTGCTTGACCATGAGAAAAAATTTGTTAAGGATGTTGCAATTCATACCTGATCTATCATCCCTTTTGTAGTATTGAAATATATTTGCATGGTATGAAGTATCTACATGGTGTATTACATGAAACAGGTAGTTACTAACTATATTTACCATGCTTTTAGCCTATATTTCACAAGAGGCAGTTCTGGAAAAGGAATATTTACACACTCATTGTAGGGCATCAAGAAATTTGCATAATATCTACATTTCAAACCAACTACACATCAGGAATTTTCTTTAAGGCATTCAAGACTATAAAATGTTCTCCATCCCCCACTAAAATATAACTCTACAGGGAAGATAATTACTAAAACATCTACATTCTATCTCAGGGCAAGGAATATTTATGGTTTTCTGTGGTTCTTCTGTCTATCTCTGCCTTCTGCTCTTGCACTGTAGACTATTTAGAGTATTATTTCCCTACCCATTTTTTACCCTTTATTTGATTGGCCTATATCATCATCATGAAGTTTTAATATTGAAAATTAAAAGTATATCAGAACGAATAATTTGATGAATTTCACCTTTCTCTCTTTGAGAGTAATTAATTTCTCAGATTTATTCATTATTCAGAGTGATTCAGTAATTCTTTTTGCAAATAGTTTGTAGTGTGTCATTTTAATTGTGAATTATGAATATTACAATCAGTTTGTGCTCTAACTTCTGTGCAGTAACACCCGTGTTTGACTAACTTAAGCAATTCCGTTTGAATTTCCAACTGTGTTTGATTATAAAAGGTGTTAGCAATGTCTGACAGGCAATCAAAATCTAGATATCACGTGACTTGTGGTAACTAACCAACCCAGCATGAAGGCAAACTACAAATTTGATAATCAGATGTTCAGTTTAAAATTTACTTTCACCAAATACTCAAGCAATCATGCCAAAAGTGAACTCTGAAAAGTTGAGTGCTTTCAGACAGTGATCATAAAACAACAAACTGAATTTAAAGAACAGCTAGTCAAGGATACTTCCTTCAGCTCTTCTACGGGTTTGAGTTGCTGACTGTCCTACCAATCTAATTTCATACAGAAAGAAGGACTTTAGTGAAGCATCAAAAATTAAGGAAAGAAATAGCTGAACATCAGTGAGGGTATCAATGTCCCTCGGATGAGTAGGGGAACATTCCTTTTTATTTAAAATTCAATTTTAATCTTTCAAAGCTCTTAAATCATGCAAAGAATTAATTGAGATGACTTATACAATCACTTTCTTTTCAGATCCTTATTTCTTAATGTGAACGCATTAAATCAAAATCATTGAACAGTGGATTTCTGATAGATAATAGTATGTTGACCTACAGAATTGTAGGGAATTAAATTATTTGTAGTGGCCATTCTGTCTATTATATTAAATCCTGCTCATGGGATTCCTAAAGCAAATACCCAAATTGTTTTCAGAAGCAGAATCTTTTTTTTTTTTTCCTACAGCTTTAATATGCACTTGATTTGTGTGTCAGATACAGAATATTCATATTGCACTCAAAAACATTTGAATCTAGCAAGTTGATTAATACTGGAATATTAATGCAGCTTGTCATTGGTCTTGCTGGCATTTCATCAGTGATCTATGAGACATCAGTTCCCTTTTCTCCGGGTATAACTCCAACAGAGGAAATAGCTTGGAAGATGAGCTCAAATAAAACTAGCTTTTGATGTGTTTATTTCCATGCCATTCTCCCTTTTTTCATATGTAATATTTCATCAAATGGTATTAGTCATAAGAGAGTTATATGAATTTTAAGTTCTATTTCAGAACAAAGAAAGTTTCTGAGGAAGGAAAGAATTATCCATTCTGAGTAATAAAGTAAATAGAAAACTAAACAAAACAAAAAACCCAAACACATAATTTAAACAAGTATCTGAATTCATCACACACGTTAAGATTGTCAACTTAAATCTACAATACCGCAAAATTTGGTGGGGGGAAAGGTGTGTATTTTGTAGATGGTGACAGATCTGTGCTGTCTTTCTCTAATTTGTTTAGATTTGTTAGGTCCTTTGACATCACAGAGCAAAAAGACTAGAGCCCAGCCTTCATCTAGTCAGTGTGCGTGACAAAGTGAATCAATAAAAGCACAAATTAGCACCTGATTATTCTATTTTTAATGGTCTGTTTATTGTTCAATGTTTGTGAATCAAGGACACATGATGCTATGTCAATTCAAGGTAGAAACTCTTGTATAAAGCCTGTAACAAAGTTTGTCTGATGTTACCAGTTATAGAAAACTGCTTTCAACAGTGGTGACATTTGCAACTATTCAATAATTTGCATAACTTTTTTTAATCAAAGTTTAACCAAAATATTCATTTCTCAAGATTAGCTTGATGACAGAAAAGGGGGTTGTTCGGTCCATCCTAAATCTTGCAATCGTTTTGCTAAAAGGCACTGCTGCCACCATACTATGAATTAGGGATTTGAAACTTGGCATTCAGGGACTGAATAAAAATTAAGTGCCTTTACCAAGGATGAGTGTTTTGCTGTTTGTCTCTTTTGTCAAATTATCTTAGTAGAGTTTCTGGACTCTACTGCTTTGAAGCTGTAAAACTAAGAAATAGATCTTCTCTGTATAACTCCAAGCAAGGACTGAACAGGTTTTTGACAATTTCTGGCTG
>BJBW01007945.1:68243-138066 GCA_004320125.1 Scolopax mira
CAAAAAGGAGTGACTTGCTAAAGTTTCAAAAATTGCTAATATTTACAAAAAATGAATGCTGGCCTGAGTGGTGAATAGATCTTAGCATGTCATTAAAAGTTCATTCAAGAACAGTAAGGTTGTTCCAGGTAAATTAAATGATTCATGAAACTTTTTAGAACTCAAAGGAGATATAAATGGCATTTCTCCTTCTAATGAATGATATGCCTGAGGATTTTACCCCAAATCATGTGTCAGTAAAAGAAACTGCTAAATGTAATAAATTTTTTTTCATATGTCTTGTCATTTACACTATTAAAATAATTAGAATAGTAATTTTAGGGGAAGATGTGACAGAAATCTGTAAAATCATGAACTGCACACCCAGAGCAAATAGAGAACAATTATTTGCTATTTTTCAGACTGCTGGAACTAGGGCACTAAGTAATATGACCTTAGAACAGAACAAACACCTTTTCATACAGTACATAATTGAATTGCAGACTCAGTGGAATTATAGAATTCAGGGCCACTTGAGTAATAAAAAGTCTTTGCAGGAGTCTTCACATACCTGTTATAAGAGTTCTATGCTTAGGATTTTTATAATCTAGAAATGTATAGGAATGATGGTTTTAAAACTTCTTCAATGTATGAAATACACAACAGGAGACAATCACCCAGGCAAACCCGGTTTTTCTTATGTAGAGAGATATAACCTTAATAACACTTCTCATTACTTATATTCTATTCAGGTGCTGGTAGAAAGAAATTGTATCATTCTATTTCCCTTTGTTATGTAGTCCCTTTATGAGTGGATATTTTTCACTGACCTGAAAAATTTGTAACAATAATACGTTTTCAAACTATAAATATTGATTGAGCAACAGTACGAATATTTGCACTTTGAATATTTGAGAAGCTTCTCAAACATGGAATGAACATCCTGAAAAAATACATTCTGATTATTTGGCTAAGGGTAGTTTATGCAGGATTTTAATCTTTTTTATTAAATGACTTTTTTTTTCTATGATAGTTATGTAATTTTGAGTTGTTCTAGAAGGCATCGAAGTTCTGACACGAATCACAGTGAACAATACATGTATGCACACATTACAGCTCAGTAGGAATGGAGTTAGGCCAACTACAAAGCAATTTACTGTAAAATAGTGTCAAGCAATTAGTACCAAAGTCTTCTCTTACAATCTATAAATACATCCAGGCATCCCAAAATATCCAGATGCCCCTTGTCTAATGCTTAGTGCAAACCACAGAGGCACCAGTTGCCCAGAGCAAATTATAATCCTAACTGAGCCATAGACTCTGGCGAGCTTTGACAAGAGGTTTGACCTTCTTGTTCCTCAGCCAACCCAGCTGTGAAATTGATAAAAGGAATTGTGTAAAAACCAGATCCCACCGGAAAACAGATCTGCCATTGTCTTGGACAACGAATATGGACCAATAAATGGCAAACACAATGGGGTCATCACATCTTGATATGCTTAAATAACAGAGGCTAAACCTGAACATTTGATTCATCACGTATTCCTGGCTAAAGAAGATTAAAAAAGGGCAGATAACAATGAAGTGTAATGATCTTCCACCCAGGAGCTGCAGAACAATTTCAGTGTTTGCTAACATAGGATACAGCAGAGTTTTGTGTAAATCAGCTGGATTTCTGCTGCTCACAGTCATCCTGCTGTGAAGGGTACTGTTAGTTTTACAACTGCTCACTCTTAAAAGAAAAACAATAGCAAGTTTTTTTCTGAGTACTGTAAAATGTACATTAAAGATTTTTTAACTTTCATATTTCTCTCTACTTGAACAATGAGATTTTCTTGGCAACCATTCAGGCCTAAGAGTTTTTCTTTTATTATTTGGTGACTCTTAAATTCAAATTGCATACCAGAGATTAGTACACTGTTACTCCCTGAATTAAGCATCCATGTTTTGGATGCTTATTACTATATCTGGCATATGTATTTATCTAATGTGACAATTAAATCTGGAGAAACACTTTTCCAGTTGCATTCTAGAATATATAGTAGCCATATAATTTCAATGAGCCATGTGATTATACTAAATAGCTTAATCATTTATTAAAACTCGATGAAAGCAATGTGTAGTGTGTAGTCAGTGATAACTATTTTAGTTTTCAGTAGTGTAGAAGTTCTGCATCTATTGAGGATACATTACTTGATGTCCTGTTATTGTCTGAGGAATAAAAGAACATGGCAGACACCAGTATTGTTTGATTCACGTGCTATTACTTCTGGTTTGTGACTCAGTGATGAAAGGCTTTTTATAAATATGACCAGTAAACAATAACTGACATTTATGCTGTAGGTAGGAAATGTGTCGTTCTATGTTATCCAAAGTAGGAAACAACATAAATTCCACAAAGTAGTTGAGCAAAGTCTACATCTTTTCTCTAAATTGATAATGATATTACATTAGGCACATTACTTGTGCCTTTTCTTCAGTCAAGACATCTTCATTTTTGCCTTCTTAGGAGGCTGTAGCATTTCCATGCTGTATTCTAATGTGTCACTCATACATTTGACTCTCAAAAGCAAAAGGTTCTTATTTCCTTGCAGACATTTCTAAGTAGCTAATTACTAGCATAAGCTTTGTAATAATCTCAATTGTTGCTGCAGTAAGAAGAAACTTTTAAAACAACAACACTGCATATCATTTATTGGCTGCTGCTGCCAATTGTCTAATACGCTATTTCAGCATTAAAACTTTTTATAGTAATTGGAAGAAATTCTGGTACATATCTGAACTTGATGGTACATATCTTCTGCAGTGCCTACCTAAAAAAGAATTATAACAAGAACATTATTGTCGTCTCTTCATTTATTTAGTATATCAAAATGACTTCAGTATGTGTTAGTCCAGGTATTATACAAATATGTAATATATTAGTTCAGAAGGAAGTGAAAGGCTGGGCAGCACTTCTGCATGTTGCAAGGAAACTTTCCCACTTAAAATATTAAAGTAGCAACAGATCTATCGTTAGTGCTAGAACACAGTGTTCAGTCCATACTGCTGTGTGAAGGGGAATTATGAGTGCAGATGGTACAAGTTCTTGCACTGCTCTTGCACTGTATCAAATTATTTTCACACGGTAGCTCTCATAAGTTCAATAAACATCTTCATAGTTTTTCAACACCTTTCTCTTTGTAGAAAGCAGCAGAGATTAAGGAATTGAAGGCATTGCAAAAATACATGTTACCTTCAAGTTTGATAAGAGAAGACTTTACTACCTCTTGTTTTTGCATTATTTCATCGCATGAATTTCTAATATATTTTCATAATTTCATGTCTTTCTGTCCTGGGTGCACAACAGAGGACAAGCTTCTAGTGCTTGAGAGAACTCCACTTTTGGAAGACTCTAGTGTCCTAATTTGTGAAAATATTTACATTATAGCCAGCTCTGTGATGCGAGTTTCAAGGTCTCAGTTTTTTTGACCCTTGCCAGGTGTGGTAATGAGGAGGAGCAAGACCCAGGCATTTGATCCAAGATGCCAACAGGATTATTTTATACTGTGACCGCCACATTCAATATAAATTGGAAAGTTTGCTGAGGAGTTCTCTTCCCCTCTCTCTCCCTTGCTGGCTGCCATCCTGAGAACTCCTTGCCCCAGAGCTCTAGCCCTGAGCCCTTCCTCCTGAAGCCGCAGCACTCGCAGTGTCCCACATTGGCTGTCCTTGCTGGGAGTGCATGGCTTCTGCTGGGGAAATGGGCTTGCTATGTTCCCTGTGTATTTTACATTGGTATCAGGATCAATATGCCTTCTTTAGTATTATTAGTGTTAATTATGTAGTCTTATCCTGTGAAATATATTTCTATTTCAACCCTTGTTTTTCCTTGTTTTCCCCAATTTCCCTTCCTGTGTGGGGAGGGGTCACTGGGTGACAGAATAATTGCCCAAACGACAATAAATTCATGTGGGTTTTCTCAAACCATAAAACTTTCTCTCCATTCAGATCCCCCCTTCCATGGGATCTATCAGGAACGTTAGAGAGGGTGCCTTAGTGTTAGAGTAGCACCCTCACAGGTATCATAGAATCATAGGTCAGGTTGGAAGGGATCTTAAAGAACATCCAACCCCCTGCCCTTGGCAGGGACACCACCCACCAGCCCAGGTTGCTCAAAGCCCCATCCAACTTGGCCTTGAACCCCTCCAGCAATGGGGCAGTCACAGTTTGTCTGGGCAATCTGGGCTAGGGTCTCACCACCCTCACAGCAAAGAATTTCTTCCTGGTATCTAATCTAAATCTCCCTTCTTTGAGTTTAAAACTGTTAAACCCTCATCCCATCACTCCAGCCCCTGATCAAGAGTCCCTTCCCATCTCTCCTGTAGCCCCTTTTAGGTATTGGAAGGCTGCTGTAAGGCCTCCCCTGAGCCTTCTCTTCTCCAGGTAGGTACACTCATTGTATACTCGCCAGTGAACCAGGATATTGTGTTTATCACCTTGAATGCTTACTTCTGGTTTCAAGCTTCACTTGCACCGGTAGGCAGCTGGCATAGTCAACATGCTGACACTTTGAAGCTTGACTTAACTGCTTGAATTTTATGGAAAAAAACCTTTGAGTTTCTTGTCATTTTCTTTGCTTGAAGTTTTCCTTGAAGGAACAGACTAAATAGAACAAAACCAAACCTGTTTGTAAAGCTCTCTTTCCAGTCTCAGACAACCCTAGAAAATCTGGCAAGTGTAGAATGCTAAATGTAGTGTCTACCAATTATTTTCAAAATTATGAGGGAAAAAAAAAGTATAGATTTTTTGATTTTTATTTCCTTGCCTCATTCAAATCATTTGAGACTCATCAGTGTATACATAGAATAGAAGATACAAATATGCATCACCTGAAGAAGAAATAACTTTCTGCAGAACTGTCTGGCATGAAAATCCTTTTGTTTTACACTTTTGCTGAAAGCATATACACATTTCAGGATGTGCTGTGAGAGCTACCTCTCTGCCTTTAAACCTTTTACTTGTCTAAAACGTAGGGGAAAAAAAAAAAAAAGAGATATTTTCACAAAGGTGAATGCTTTGAGAAAGAATGTGAATCAATATAAGAGCTGGAGCAGGGTTGTTGTAACAGCACGTTTTCCTAACATTTGGGAGAATGGCTGCGTGTGTGGGAATGAACTTTGGATAACGGGCTGCAAACAAGTAACTGCTGGCTGCCTGCACTGCAATCAGAAGAACATGTTACACTTGCCCTGACTTTTGCCCTGATCTTTGGGTCGCTGGTACCATAGTTCTGTGACTGCAGTGGCAAATAACATCCGGTTAATTTGCAAGTACAGAATTCATGCAGTACTTGAAAACGTGATATTGTGCCTGCCAATTGTGCAGCAAAAAATATGCAGACTTTCAGCACGCCTCATGTGTTTTTAATGTACTTTTACCATCATAGTAGGCACAGGTAGATTCAAACAGTGAGTGAAAAAGTTAATTCTCACCATTTACAATGTGATGGCCATGTTTATGATTATTTCAACCATTTTAATTGTATCTATGTGCATATACAGTTGTCTATGACATTTTCATGGAATCATAGAATCATAGAATGGTTTGGGTTGGAAGGGACCTTAAAGATCATCAAGTTCCAGCCCCCTGCCCATCAGACCAGGTTGTTCAAAGCCTCATCCAGTCTGGCCTTAAACACTTCCAGAGATGGGGCATTCACAACTTCCCTGGGCAACCTGTTCCAATGCTTCACCACTTGCACAGTAGAGAATTTCTTCCTAATATTGAATCTAAATCTCCCCTCTTCCAATGTAAACCCATTACTCCTGTCACGACAATTCCTGACAGAGTCCCTCTCTGGCTCTCATGTAGGCTCCCTTCAGATATTGGTAGACTGCTATGAGGTCTCCTTGGAGCCTTCTCTTCTCCAGACTGAACAACCTCAGCTCTCTCAACCTGTCCTCACAGGAGAGCTGCTCCATCCCTCTGATCATCTTCATGGCCCTCCGCTGGACCCATTCCAACAGATTCACGTCCTTCCTGTGTTGAGGACTCTAAAGCTGGACACAGGACTCCAGGTGGGGTCTCACGAGCACAGAGTAGAGGGGCAGAATCACCTCCTGAGACCTGCTGGCCACGCTTCCCTTGATGCAGCCCAGGATGAGGTTGGCTCTCTGGGCTGCCAGTGCACATCGATGGCTCATGTTGAGCTTCTCATCCGACAACACCCCCAAGTCCTTCTCCTCAAGGCTGCTCTCCAGCTGTTCTCTGCCCAACCTGTATCTGTGCCTGGGATTGCCACATCCCTGGTGCAGGACACTGCACTTGGCTTGGTTGGACTTCATGCAGTTTGCATAAGCCCATCTCTCAAGCTTGTCCCTCTGGATGGCATCCTTTCCCTCTAGCGTGTCGACCAAGCCACTGAGCTTGGTGTCGTCAGCAAACTTGCTGAGGGTGCACTCTGTCCCACTGTCCATGTCTCCAAATATGCAAAGAAAAGTGTTCTTGGAGTTAAGATTAAAACTAGCCAGTCAGATAAAAAAAAACCTTTTGAATCTAGGTAACAGTTTAAATAATGCACAATAAATATTCAATTACTCTTTGCACTGAATAGTTTCTGAGATCAGTCAGGAGGTGTGTCAGTTTAAAACTGACATTTGTCTCAATAAAATATTAGTAAATATTGAACAAAGCTAA
Source organism: Scolopax mira (assembly GCA_004320125.1). Classification (NCBI taxonomy): domain Eukaryota; kingdom Metazoa; phylum Chordata; class Aves; order Charadriiformes; family Scolopacidae; genus Scolopax; species Scolopax mira. Next base: position 74,901 of record BJBW01007945.1, read on the forward strand.
GAAAAAGTCTGACAGCTTATTCATTTTTGCAAAACAAACAACAAAAAGCTGAATTTGCATTGGAAGTGCTCCATCAGCTGTTTGATTGACGAGGAATCGATACTGGAAAAAGGAGATAATTTCTTTTACCCATTTATGAAAATTTCTTTTGGTTTAGAAACCAATTCATGTAAGTAAAATCCAAAAATTTTATTCTGAATAATTCTGAATGAAGTTATATTACATACACAGTTCCATAGATCAATAATTGTTTACCGTGCTTCAAAGAAATCAATGGCTTTTTAAAAGTGTATTTTGTGTTGCATCTCTTTTGTCAGATTGACTGCCTTTTTCTTTTCTCCTTTGTTTTTTCCTTACATCACCTGTATATTTCTAAATTATGCCTGGAGGTTTGCAACATACTTTTGCCAAAGCCTTGTGTACAAAGTAAACTCGGATACTAATCTTCTTGTATCTAAAGTTGCAGAATCCATGACCTTTTTTTTCTTTATTAGTGTAATACAACTCAGATCCACTATAACTGTGCCCTCAGATACTTTCCTACTGAACTGTTATTTCCCATTTTGTACTCCAAAAATTTAATATTTCTTTCTGAGAGAAGTTTAAGATACCTTTTTTATTGAATTTAATTTTCTTCTTTCTGGCCATTTCACAAACTTATTAAGAAATATCTGAATTGAACACCGCTCTCCAAACTGCTTAGCATCGCCTGTGGATGTTATAAATGCAGGTTTTAACTTCACTGTGATCCAATGTATTAAAAACACACTGAATACTACAAAACCAAGGCTAAATTTGTGACAGTCCCACTGATTTATTGATCCAGTTTGAGACACATTTGGTAATAATGCATTTTCAGCTCGTGTGTAGTCATGCACCCTTTTAAAAGTGATTTGATCTAGATCATATTTTCATTCTTTCTTATGGCAGTTCCGTGCTGGATTGTATTACACTATGATGTTAACAAAGCTGTTAATCAGATCCATTATTTCTTTGCTTCCATAAGCCAATAACCTCATAAAAAGAGAAATTAGGTCAACATAATTTTTCTTATCATCTCATTCTCTGCTAGATGCTTACAGATTGTTTAGAAATTTGCTACAGCACATTTGTGCGCATTAAGCCAGTCTGATCAGTTTTTGCAAGTCAAAGTTTTCTTTATGTCCTCCTCCAGACCTTTAGATTTCCCACACTCACCACACATTTTGGAAAATAATTGTGACTATTTAAAGCTCATATATACATCAATATAAAATTAACCATGCTGCCTTCTTTTACCCGCTTCAAGCTGGGAATAAAAAAAAACCCAGCAGTTTTCTGGACCCTCCACACCCTCCATGTAAAATGTAAATATATTAAGAAGTGAAGGATTGTTAGAGAGGCTCGGCAGAGCTGCAGTTGTAAAATAAACTGATGTGGAGGTTGTTTTTCCATTCTGTATGTGATACAGAAACACAGAGGGATCTATTATGTCTCATTTCAGGAGTGAGGTTTATATGTAATCAGAAATAAGATTCCTTTTGTGTTCAAATTTTAAATAGAGAGCTCAGATGCAGCAGTTATCTGTAGATCTGGTAAAAATAAATTTACTAACTATGTAGGGGTGATTATAGAAAAGGTAAAGATATTGCATAAGTTAGCAAATAAATTATTTGGGGTGAGTATCATTGACAGCCTCTTAATTTGTCTGGTGCAGCATCAGTTACTCAAATCTCAATTTCACTCTGCCAAAGGAAAGTGTTGAACTTAATTTCACAAATCATCTTGGACTCTTTCTCCTGAATAATATGAATTGCTTAAAAATTTATACTGGATATGGGTGCATATTTAGAAGGGGTCGGGGAGAAATGTTGACTCTGAAAAGCTTTGAATTAAGAATATCCAGAGATCTCTTGCTTTGACTGGAGAAATCCACAATGATATAGGTATAATGTAGGTTTGCAGTTAAGATACTAACAGTAAAGGTATAAGGGTAATGATAATATTTAACTCGTATGTAGCAGGTTTCATTCATGCTTCCAAGCATCATTCTATACCATTACCCCCAAGAAAATGATTTGACAAATCCGATGACCTCACAGTGAGTTAAAAATCCGCAGGAAGAATGAGAAAATAATCAGGATCTCAGTTGGGACTACAGTGCAGTTATCCTTGAATCCAGTATTTTCTCGACAGAAACAAACCACTGTTCTAAGATTATTGAATGTTCCTTCTAACTCCTGTAGTGTTCCGATAGAATGGAGAAAGCAGTCATGCTTTAACATCTCTGGAAAAATAGATGTTGATGCAGCCACCAAAAAATCTCTCAGATCTATGTCCTATAAACCTGTCAGTTTTATTTCTTGCTGGTTGTAGCAACTTAAAACATGTAAAAGAGCACTTGATTTTTTGTTTTAGAAAATGTAGTTGCAACCTAGAAATATTTTTACATCATTAACCTCCATTTTCTATCACTTTAAATCATTACTTGTAGCAATTATTAACATAGGAAGTGTTTTTGCACACTGTCTGGCACCCTCTACTGTACATAAATATTAAATTATCACTGTTGTGCTGCTATAATTAAGGTACAAAGAGGCAAAAATAAGAAAATGAAATATTATATCATTCAGTGAATTTACAGGATGATCTTTGATAGCATGTTCATGTGTGCCTAATAATAGCTGTTTCTTAATATCAATGCCCCCTGTCACTTAGGGCGCTTTTTATATTTCTCTTCAATAAATAAGAATATGGAGGACTTTCTTGATTTGAGAGATTTATCATTCTGAAACTCCATTTGTAACTTCAATTGTGGTGTAGTTCTGAGTTCGCTCTCTGCATTTCAAAATACAAAAATAAGATCATGTGCAGAGCTTTATATACCTCCCTGGCATCCTCTTAGAAGAAAAATATTTTATGGGAGAATGCCATGAAAAGGCACTAAAAACACATGCTGCTGTTACCATTTTTTCTTGAAGGAAAAACAAGTGGTATTATGTTATTTTATGCCATGACTATAGTACAGTGTGATAAAGCGTAGGCATTCACCTATTGGGTTAATACAGCAACTCAAGGACTGACAGATATGTATCTTGGAATATCATAGTATGGTTTTCAAATGGCTGTATGTAGATAGTAGATGCATTATCTAGTGAAAAAACCCTATAGATCTGTGCCTCTGTCAGAGTCCAATACTCTCTGACCAGCTTCTTTTAGATATTCCATGTGTGGAGGGTGCAATATTTCATGTGGCATTTGCCTGTCTGAAGATAGATGATATTCACTTAACTGACATATCTAAAAATGTTTATCTAAAATAAAGGCCACCCTCCCATCCCCTTCGTGTTGAGATAAAGTCAACATTTTTCACAACAGCTGTGGTCAGTTGCACACTATGCTGTTCTCTGAATTCTGTAGCTATATCACCCTTCCCCATCCCCACTGAGCCCTTTAGGGGTTTACTGGTCAGTCACAACCACCACAGAATTTTACAGGTACAACAGCAAAAACATATTTTATAAAATCAGTACCATACAGTGATGAACCAGAAGCATTTAAAATTAAAACATAAACAAATTTAATTAGCTTATTTTTTTGTAAAGATTTCAAAAAATGCAATATAAAATCAGTACAAATTAAAACTAATAAACCTCAGATTAAATCCGTTCCCTCCTGTTTCTATGTAACAATAACAGCCTTTGTGGAATGTTGTTTTTAATAGGCTTTTGACATACAGAAACTCCTATTCTAGACAAATTAATTCAATTATACTGTTTTCAAGATCTGAAGTTACTTCTTTGTGTGGTGCCCTCTGAGCTACTCACAGTCACGGGATCATATATTCTACAGTGAATGCTCTTCATGATTTAAAAATACAAAGATCTTTCATTCAATACTTCTCTACCATCTAGACTGGCCAAGGAAATTATTGGCAAAGCAGGTCTTCATTCCCATGCCAAGCTTTTTAAAAAGGTGTCGAATAGACTTTCATAGATTTTAAGGAATTTGCAACAAAACTTAGGTGAGAATCACCAGTACATAGCAACGCTCTTTCCAAAGTTCTTGCTTCCCTGAAAGCCTATGGGTTGTATCATTTTGGTTATCCGAAAGTTGTATGACTTTTGGATCAGAAAAAGTCTAGATGCCCTCAGATCCCTGCTTTGCACAAGGCCTTTGGGAGCTGCACAGTTGCTGGTCTGTGACAGGTGAAGCTTTGAAACAGGGAGTCAGAAATGGCTTTTACACTGTATTCTAGAAAGTTTGAATTTTGTGTATTGTTTATTGTTGTTCCTCCCTGACTACAAGCACCAATGAGTGATGAATCTATTCAGGAAGCATACATCACCTCTTTCTTTTGTTCTATATTAGAGATTTCAAAATAGGGTTTTGTTTGTTTGTTTGGTGGAGGTTTTTTGGTAAATATTATTTAAAATAAGTGTGAAAAAACAAATCGATTTTTCTAAATTTCATGGACTGACTTCAAGCTGTTTACTTCATCTTCTTAAATGAGAAATGAATGCTAGCAGGGTGCTCTCACTGTGATGTGATCCCTTATGGTCTGTCATCTCCTACATTTCTTAACTTCACAAAGCTTATTAGTACTTCAAAGCTCAATTCCTTGGGCTTCTTGAGAGGGGCTTGTCTGAATTGGGCATAACAACTGTACTATTATATAATCCACTGTTGGAAAGAACATGCTGTAAGTTATATTTGATTGTTATTGTCATTTATTGTTTCTAAATGTCTAATTTCTGTACAATCCTGAGCCTGTAATAGGTGTTCTGAAGGAGAACATACAAAATATGTTTCCAGAAATAGTTATTTCATATCATTATGGAGTCCAAGCAGCAGCACGCAATGAAGTGAGGTACAGTTGGCATCTTTGTACCATTCTTGATCTCCTGAGAGCAATGAACATTGCAAAGAAATTTGTCAGGACTTTTAGTAAGAAATCAAGACAAAAGAACTAGGAAATATATATAAGTCTAGATTGTAGATTTTCTGTTACATCTTCTCTGTCAGAGCTGTGATGGTATCCATCTCTGGTTCATTCCTCAAGCCATCTGTCCCTCCGACACTGCTTTGCTGACATAATTACCTCTGCAAAGAAAAATAGTACATATTATACCAAAAATGGAATATACTCAGCTACACCATATATGACTAGCATACTATGGTAGAGCTGGTTTTATCTGATTGCAAGATGAAGATTACAAAATTTTCAGTTTTTTTAATATACAGATGTGATAATTCCGTTTTGCTTAGAATCCATAGTATATTCCTCATAAATTCTAACTCTAATCAGGTATAGCTGCATAGGATTTAACAAGAAATGTAACCTAAATAAAAGCTGAAAAAGTTATTTTTAATTTTGACTAGAAGGCTTAGAATTAAATAATTAAAGGGACAGAAGTAGACTGTGGTTATACTGAGAAGTAGATGCCAAAGCCTTTTCCTTTTTTTTTTCCTTTCTCAGTGTAATTCCATCACTATTCTATGTTTTAGAGTAATCATCTCACACAGTTTCCTAATGATGACACGGCCTCCTCCCTCTTGTTTTATCTTCTCAGAAATAACACTAAATTCTGCTTTTTTAACCCTTTCCTGAATGCCAAGTAGTTATAAAGCTGTAGTCTCTGTTATTTAATTGTTTTACTCTGGCTTGAACAGACAAGCAAACAGATAATTGTCCCATAATAACTTGAAAAGTGCTGTATAGGAATGAATAGGTAGATAATTTTGTGGCTAGATAGATAGATAAGAGGGAGAAAATATTTCTTGGAAGCCATCTGCTTGGGACATAACATTGTAATCATCCTATTCTTTTGTCTGCTGAGATATCTAAGCGGGCATATTTAAAAGTATTTTTTTTCAAGCATCACTTCAGGCTTTCAGTCAGCAAGGGCTTTCCTTTATGATTACACTAACTGCTTTATTTCTTCACTTCTCCAACTCTGTTTTCACCTCTTCTTTCATCTTTTCTCTCTTTTCTTCATTCCCCAATGGCTTTTCTTATCTGCTGTGGTTATTTCTCTCTGTGTCTTTCAATCCAGCAGATAACCTGAGGGCATAAAAAATATCTTCCCCTATTTTTTGTGACTATTTTTTATTTTACAAATAATTCCTCATCTTTTTCTATATGAATAAAAACTTAAAAGTTTTAATAAATAGAAAGCATCTCTTGTTAGCTATGTTGCAAAAAATAAGTGTTGTCCCGTAATGATACAGACAGAAATTTTGTCTCTGTCCAGAAGAACTTGAAAAAGAACTTTTACAGGAACTTTAAAAAAGGAAATATAATCCTAGATACCTTTCTTGTTTGGATTTCTCATGTTATACTGGAAGTCTTTGTTTCAACCTCTAAATAATATTACAAGAAGCTTTGTGTTGTTACTGGATGAATATTTACATAACTTAGCTCCTGGATCCTCATATTGCCATGAAATAGGAAGGACATCTAAAATTTGTGCTCACTTCAGGAAGAAGTGAATCTCTTCATCTTACATAAGGTTTTAATTACAAATCCTTATCTCTTAAGAGGGTATGTACAGAGATAATTATTACTGCTTTGGCATGGAAAGTGCTTAACTGAAGAAATAAAAAATGTCATTTGTTTATGTAAGTAAGTATAGTCCTCTTGAAGTGTACTGAAGTTACACTGGATTAAAGCTCCCGAGGATTTAGCAGATCTATTTATTTTTAATTATTTAAATCTTAGGGTTTAAATATATTTCTAATTTTAAAATTTAACTCAATTTTATTATTTAAATCTATTTTTCAATATAAAATTATTATTATTAAGTGTTTTTCCTTTTTGGATGGATTTATATTGTGACAAGATACAAGTGAATGTAAATATTTAAGACTTTCTACTCTTTTACTTACATGACAGTCATAGCTCTGAGATTTCAGGTTTGCATTTTTTCCCATCAAATACCAGTCCATAATAAAGCACACTAGGAAAAAACCCAGGGAAAAAAAAAAAAAAAGGCATTATTTCAAAAGAGAGTTGACCAAAACTGGTGCTATGGATCCTGTTTGCAGAGAATGTACAGCTCTGCTTAAACAGTCAGATCCTCCTGAACTCTGTTTCTCTATTCATCTTATGAAGAAAGGAAAAGGTAAATGTCACCTATAGAGGAGCCTAGAGGTACCCATCTATATCTATCCCATCTCTCTATATGCCCTGGCTAACAGCAAAAATAGTGAGGAATCTGCTGTGACTCAGAATCAGGGAAGAAATGTTATTGTAAGACCTGTTTGAAGAGCTGAGTGGAAAGAATATGAAGGAGGTGGAGGACAATTCCTCCACATTCCTTTCAAGAGTGGGGAAAAAAGTTTGCATTACAGACCTAGGAAACATTGACATTGACCCCAAGGTGCTTCTCTAGCAGCAGAAGCTTAGATATCCAGAGATGAGTGAAAGTTCTGTGAATACAATTCAGTGTGTTCTGTAGCTGCAGTAAAACTTGAACCCATTTAAAATGTTTTTTAAAACCTTGTAGAACACAGAGCCCCACAGCATTACACACATGGAGATACATTTCCAAGGCAGATGGTTATAATTAACTTTGTGCTGCCTGAGCGAGTGTGCTCACAGGACCAGCACTACCAGTTTGGATCAGGTGGGTTACCTAATATAAACTTTAAATTTTCTGAAGGTCTAGAAGAACTCTCTGAATTCTAATAATCAGAGAGTTGTATTGAAAGAGTTTGTTGTGATGGTGACGTGGCCAACTGCCTTTCCCATGCTGTTATCATTGCTTTGCCTCTGCTGGAGCAGGCAAGAGATGGTTTGTTTCCAACATCACCAACAAAATGGGACAAAACTACGGGAGTTTCCTGTGCCAAACTCAGTGATGTGTTTGTTGACAGTGATCACAGTGAAAAGCAGTGTGGGAAATAAGTCTTTAGGAGGAAAATCAAATGTATCAGTTCAAGTGAAAAGTTTTGTCTTCTATAGTTTTCAAAGTTCCCTAATTGAAATATAAACCATTTATTAAGAGTTGTCTAAATTAGTAAGGACTTGATTAAAAAATTCCTATGAATTGGAGACAAATTTTCATCAAATGAGAAAGGAATCAACTGACCAGCAAGGAGCTATCAGTTTTTACATGTATTGTTTGTGTTGCCTAATGGTTTTAATTGTTCATGTTGGCTCCATGATGCTGTTTATATAGATTAAAGAAATGAAGACCATATCTGAGTGGGCTTCTATCTAAACATATAGTGAGGGTGACAAATTGTGGGAGGATGAATGTAAAGTGAAGAATCACTTCCCAGTAAGGCTCGATGTGTTTATCATTTCAGGATTGCAGAGTGCTTGATAGGTAACATTGCAGAAACAGGTTTTAAGGTGCATGTTACAGTGGCCTTGAGGCATTTAGAAAAGGAAACTGGTCTTATACAAAGTCTCCCAAAATTATGAAGTGAATAAATTGGTCTACAGATACACAGCTTGGCTCTTAATTTTGTGTTTTCCTCTGCTAACTACTTTCAGGAAGAATAATCTTAACTGCTTTTATAATCTTAAATTGCTACTTCTGAAAAAAATTCACAAAACAACTTAGTAGACATATTCATATGGATCAAGCATAAGTACAAGATAGTAGATAGTGAAGATATTTCAGGAAAATTCAAAAATTTTAAAATTGATAGCATCTCTTTAAAAAATCACAAATTATTTGAAACCTCTTCCTACGTGGCTCAACCAACTTATGTTTTAACTATATGACAAAGTCATTGGGCAAACAAAAATAAAGCACCAGAGAAAACTGGATACTTCAAGAAGAAAATGGTCCTAATTGAAAATGTAATATTTGTTTTTAATTTAAAACATGCATACAAAATGTAAGAAAACTGCAAAGATGTTTCTGTTTCATTACAATTAATTTGAACTTTCCATAAGCTCACTGTGGGTATTTATACTTTATCACACTAGGTCTGTGTACCTTGATGCCAGTGTTTATTTCACTTCAGTAGAATCATACCACAACATTTCCAGGAGCTCTATCAAGTAAAGACTGTTTAAGAACCTTCCTGATATTTACTCCGTAAAATAACTTCTAGAATTAAAACTTTTAACCATCAAATATCTGAACCTTGTTTTGATCTTGCTTATGTGACTATAAAAATAGATAGTCAGTGATAACTGATATATATGAATTTTCAGACAGACTTACCTGCTTAAGTATTTTTTCCTGAGGCAAAGCATTTCTTCATTTTGCTTTACTTGTGTTAGGAACAATACAAATTCTGAAACAAAGATAATATCCTTCCAGATTAGCTTCAGCATCCACAGGAAAGTAAGAGGAGAAGAAAGGCAGTAAGTTAAACTTACAGGTTTAAAATTTGCTCTCCAAAAGGAAAGCATTGGCATGATTTTTACTTCCAGAAAGAAGAAAGATTTCATAATACTAAGTATTAATAAAAAAAAAAATATCAAATTTTCTAGGTTTCATTCAACATCTATGCTGTTAGCAGCGTATTGCAAAAATTCCAAATATTATATGCTTTGACATATCACATTTTTAAGGACATAATAGTGCAATATATATGTATATGAGCAAAATAATGCACATATTACATTTTTGCAGTGCCTTGCAATTGAAGCAGAAGAGTATACTTCATTAGCAGTATAAACTACAGGGAAAGAAAGATCTGAACAAAAAGAGAAAAGAATAGAACTTCTCATGCTTTTTTCCTAAAAAGTAGCAACCTTTGTTAGAAAGTATATAGTCAGAGTTTAAGCAGCAATTGTGTTTAATTAAATGCTACAGTCAATATAGGAAAGCCCACTTCACAAGACCACGGGTTACATTTTCAACTCTCTCCCTGCTTCATGCAATGAATTGTGTGGGTAAGTCCTGAGACTCGTATGACACATTATCTAAAGAGCTTTGCCTACAGGATATATTTTGAAAATACAATTTAACAGCTCCCTGAACAGCACACGCAAACAATCTGTGTAAATATAAAAAAGTATTCTTTTTAAACTAAAATATTTTCCTTTTTTTCTTTCTTTCTTTCTTTCTTTTTTTTTTTTTTTAATTCCCTGAATTACTGCTATTTGGCTGCTGTTCATAAGAGAAGCACTGAAAAAAGATTATGATACTTTATGCATCCTTAGAAGTAACTGATATTTGTGGTGGTAGAAATCTATTAATTTTTTAAATTGCAATAAAAATTGAAATAAAAGGGATGGCTGATTTCTCTAAGGAGTCAGTTATTTCAATATTATGTGTATTATTAGAAAAATTACTGCTTTGAAAAAAATCTTTTCAGAAGTCTGTAACAGAAGAATTAATATTTAAATGGTTAAATCGGTCCTAATGTAATAACCTGTTATTTATTTCTTCATGATTTCAATATTACTTAAATAATCATGCCATTCTGCAGCCAAACAGTGACTTTGAATAATTCAGAGAACACTTTCATTCATGTAGGCTTGAATTAGTGTTAGTAGAAACTTGATACCTGAGCTACAAATAATGACTTTTTTTTTAATGTTGTATTGAGACTGGTCTTGAGCAAAATTCTTTTTGCATTTATTTTACATGTTGCTCCACATAAGTTTAATTCAGGACTTGCTAAGTTGACTCAGATTGGTGATCTGTGAAGTTTGGTGGTGGCTACAATAGATATTTCTAAGAAGATGGAATGAACTCCTCTGAAAATATCTCTATTGCTCATGGGAGAACTTTACCCCTGCCCTCCATCATTGAGTTTTGACATGAAACACAGATCTGATGAAACAAAATATTCTCTGTAGTCAGCATCCCTTATTTGAAAATTTATCCTTTGAAGAGGCAATTCAAAGACTTGCTCAACAAACTGGAGTCATATTCAAATGTTTCTAATTTCTTTGCAAATCTTATGGGGAGGGTGAAGAAAGAGAATGTAATGGGTATTTGGGAAAAAAATTGAAACTAGAGGATAAGACGTGAAAAGGATAGAAATAGACACAGGAATTCTGGATCTCTTCTATCATAAAAACTCTTTAAAGAAACATTTTTCTTTGCTGACTTTATAAGCTCTGAGATGTGTAGCCTGTTTTGTTGATTAGACATGACTGTTGAGGTATGATTTCATGTAGAACAGCCCTAAATGCTTTTCACTGCTCTGTTCTTTCATTTTTTCCCAGAACAGTGTTCAATCTTTTTAATTTATCCATGGCTGACAACAGCTATTCTGGAGGGGATTTTATGTTTTTTTCCATTTTCGTTTTTTTCTGAAGTAGTATCAAAACCAGAGATCACCCAAATGTGCTTTCATTGAATACCACACTGCTCTCTGCTGTGACTCCCTGTAGTATAAACAAGTTACTTTAAAAAAAAAAAAAAAAGATACATAGTTAACAAACATTTGTAGTTTAAGTTAAAAATTAATCATACATTTGTATTAATGTGATCATTCTTTATATTTTCAGAGTCATCAGTTAAGAGACCACAGACCTAAAGGAACTTGATCATCTGTAAAAGGTAATATCCTAAAACTATCCTATAAGACAGGTATTGAGTATATCTACACTATTAAATTATGTCAGGCACAAAAAAAAAATCCTTTTTTTTTTGTGTTTTTAACAACTTTATCCATTTTTTATTGGCATTACTGCCAATTAACTGGAGACACATGCTTAGTTCAGTCAGCTGACAAGGTTGAAAAAGCTGAAAGGAGAAAGACGTTTGAGAACATCACAATGGATATGATTTTGAAGATTACAATTCTTTTCAGTGAAAAGACTTCTTTTGCCTGAATGGCTGTTTAACTCTTTGTCTCTATCAGGAGTGACTTATATTCTTGCTTCGTCCCCTCCACTAAGTGCAATTTCAGTGTATTATTCAGCAAAGACTTATTTACATTGTTATCTATGCATGTTTAGGAGATGTCACTCAGGTTAATTTCTATATATATATTTTTTTATATATGCATATATAAAATACGACATGAATAAAGGATTCAAGCATATTTTAATCCTTGCTCAAAGCCCCAAATAGGAAAAGACAAAGAAGCTAAAAAAAGCAGCTCTGTGTTGGATTGAATCTTTAATTCTGTTACCTTGGATTTTGATCCTGAAAAATGCTGAACATTGAAGTCAGCAGAAGCAGAGCATGTGTTTAGCAGGATGGAGCTTGACTGTTACACATACAAACTGAAAAGAAGTGGGTTGACTCAGCCAAGAAATAAAAATTCTCTTTTTCAAATAACCTTCATAGCAAGTGGGAATGATTCTGTCAACATCTTTTAGTACATGATTAATCTTTCTCTCCCCGTCTCATCAGCAGAATCATCTTGTCATTCTAGAGAGTCATATAAGTCTGTGATACTAGAATTGCTCGTGTGATGGCGAGGAAAGTCAGCAACCTAGAAGTTAGCTCATTAGGACAATAAGGCAGGAACAGTTAGGAAAGCATTAGTGATATATTTTGGCTATCAATGTGCATTAATTCTACATGTTATACCAGTCAAAAATCTGTTTGTGCAAAGTTGTTGAAAAATAGTATATTGAAAATGCCTTAGCTCTTGGGCTTTCTCCACTGGCACTAATGAGGTAAACACTGTGAAATGTGGCATGTGGATGAGCTGTGTTCTGAGCTTTTATTGTGAATCAGTTGTAAAATATGCTGGATCTCTGCCACAGGAAAAGAAGTAATTTCACTTAAGCCTATAAACCTATTCTGAGTGAATGAGGTGTTTAAATTGTAAAAATCACAATCAGGGAACTATCAATCAGGATGCTTTCAACAAAAGAGCAGCAAATACAGTTAACTTGATAATTTTTTTTATATATAAGTAAAAATCCTCTTGTCTAGAATTTCAAGAAGTGCGATGTTAGTTGTTCATTTCTTTGTCTAAAGCAATGGATTCTGCTTTTGCAGAATGATGATTTCGGAGAAGTTCCAGGTAAGTTAAACATTGAATTACATGAAATTACAGAAAGACTGCTGGTATTCACATGCGGTGGGGCACAGCAACTCATGCCAGCAGGACAAATGAAAGAAAGGGAGTTAAGTTTCCTAAACAGACAAATTGGGAAGAAAGTGCTCCAAAAGAGTAATTTATAATGAATCAAATGAGCTTTACAGATCAGGAGGAGGATCCTCAGAAATCCATAGTAATTTGGCAGCTATCTAGAAGTACAGGTGGCCTCTTGCCACTCTCTGAAGGACAAACATCTGACTCAGAATTAAACAGTAGGCACCTCTGTTCACTAAGGATAAAAGCTCCTGTAATCAAAATATCTGGTGATTAGATGACCAAGCTGGGAAGGAAAAGTCCTGGGTTTTGGGCTCATCTTAACTTGAAAGGAGACGAACACACTTGGCAGAATTTACAGGAGGAGTTGTGTATTCTGCTCTACCAAACCATCAAGCAACCTGAACCGGGGCAGATTCTCAGCGCTCCTTCTCATTCTGAAATTCATTGCAGCCTCTGATGAAAGTGTGTATGTGACAGTGAGCATGTCAGAAACAGTCACAAAATATCCTCTCCTTCCCCTTATGATGCAAATACCCAAACTGTGCTTTGAATAGCAGAAGAGCTAAGCATTTTTAAGATGACATCCAGGATGTCTCACATTAGGACCCTGCTTCTCTTTAAGGGACAACCTCAATACATCTATATTTTAAGGATGGGATAATTCCCACAAGCTGGTGGGAAGTTTTAGAAATAGTGGGTTCTTTGACAATGGACGTCATAAAAGCATATGAAAAGAACATAATTAAGCAAATTAAATGAAAAAAAACCCCCAACAATTTAAATACTTGTTATTATGGCAAAGCTATACTTTGGACATAAAGAAGCAAAATTATGAAATACTTGTTCATAAAATTAGTGACAGTCATTCTGTGCAATGAATGAAACAGTAAAATGTCTGTCACTGTCTAATTGAGCCCTAGGCCATGGTGGATATTCACTGTCATCCGTATCCATCTTAATGGTTGACATTTGAATTCCAAGCTGCAAAGCTTTATAATCCTTCAATATTTTTGATAAGTATCCGTAATATTTTCAGGTCATATACAATTACTGTCCTGCTCTCAGTGTGTATGTGCAGTGCTAAGATGTGCTAATACAGTGTTTTAATTCTCCTCAGTCCCATTTTATAGTTATCCTTAAGAGCTAAGCACTATCTTTGACAAAATATGAAACTGTTTGGGGATTTTTGTTCTGGTGTCCTTACAGCTATAACTCTTTAGCGTTTTCCTGACCAGTTCATCAATCAAAACTGCTTGAATATAGTAGGTACACAAAATAGAACTGCAATTGAACCAGTGTCCTTTTGTGCTATAGCTGGGAGTGCCTTGTTCCTGCTCTATAAAACTCTGGTATCCAGGAAAGGGTATTCTGTATCTATTTCACAGTCTGTGAAAGAAATGATTTTTGGAAATTATTTGCTGAACATCTCCAAAGTAAGATATATGTCATTTTTACTGATGTCTGATAAGGGACATGCCATCTACGAAGCAACAGCACAACTTTTTCAGTCTAGAGGACAATATTTTAACTTAACACATAATCATATCCAGCAATGACAGTGTCAAACAATAGATGATCCTCACTACAGTGTTCTCTGCAGATACTGGACTACAAATATCAGAATATCCAAAAAGTTTTGTAGTTTTTTGATCACTATAGTACCCAAATAGGGAATAGCCCCACACCTTCAGCCATAAAAAACTTTGAAGAATGGACATGTTTATTTGTATTGCTGTCTCTACTTTTCTTCCTTGTTTCTTACTTTGTGGTTTTCCTGTAGAATGTACTTTGGAGAGAATGGAGTACTTTACAGTGTTCTTTTCAACATGTAGAGTTGCAGACGATGTTTATTTAAGTCCACATAAATACTGTATTGAACTCAAACAGAACAACAGCAAGCAGGCAACACTGGTGCCTGGGATGTGAAGTTATTTTTCATAGAATCATGAAATAATTGAAGTTGGATGGGACCTCTGCAGATTGTCTAGCTCTACGTACCCGCTCAAAGCAGGGCCAAGTGCAAATGGTTGCCCAGGACCATGTACAGTTGACTTTTGTACTGAGTTCAAGAACAGAACAAGGCGTTGTACTGAGTCAGTTTCAGTACACTTTGCTTTTGAATGTCTTGGAAGGGTGGAGACTCCATGTGCACTCTAGGCAAATTGTTCCAGTGTTTCATATAACCACAGAATGGTTCGGGGTGAGACCTGAAAGATGATCAAGTCCTGTGATAAGCAGGATATCTTCAACTACATCAGATTGTTCAGAGCCCTGCCCAGCCTGACCTTGAACACTTCCAGGTCGGGATCATTCACAGCTTCTCTGGGCAACCTATTTCATTGTCTGACCAACCTGACAGTAGAAAAGGTTTTTCTTGTGTTTGTATTCCTTGTATTTCAGTTTGTGCCTGTTGCCTGTTTTCCTGTCATTAGACCAAGGCCAGAGTCTGGCTCTGTCTTCTT
This sequence comes from Scolopax mira, assembly GCA_004320125.1. NCBI lineage: Eukaryota > Metazoa > Chordata > Aves > Charadriiformes > Scolopacidae > Scolopax > Scolopax mira. The sequence continues at coordinate 90,323 of BJBW01007945.1, forward strand.
TACTCCCCCCATCAGAAGTACTGACAAAGTCCTCCCAAAGCCACCTCTTCTTCAGGCTGGACAGCCCCAGCTCTCATCTTGTCCACATATGGGAGATCCTCCAATCTCTTAATCTTCTTTGTCGCCTTGTTCCAGTATGTCCATGCCCCCCTGCTGGGGAGCCCAGCAGCAGACACAGCTCTTCAGATTTGGGCTCACCAGGGCTGAGTAGAGGGGAAGGACCAACTTGTTTATGATTCTCTACCAAAGGCAGCCCAAGAGGCTGTTGGCTTTCTTTGCTGCAAGAGCACATTTCTGTCTCATGTTCAACTTGGCGTCCACCAGGACCAGCAGGTCTTTTTCTACAAAGCTGTTTTCCAGCTAGGTGGCCTCCAGGTTTTATGGGCAAATGGGATTATTACTACCCTGGTGCTAGGGTTCACATTTCCTTTTGCTAAAATTTATGAGGTTCCTGGTAACCCATCTCTCCAGCCTGTCGAGGTCCTTCCAAATGGCAGTGCAACCATGTGGTGTATCAAACACCATTAGTAGCTTTATATCATGTGCAGACTTTCTGAGGATGCACTTAGTCCCAACTATATTATTATTAACTTTTTTTTATACCTTCAGTCCTTTCATCTCTCAGACAGGCACAAGATTAGAACTGCACAGTCATTCAAAAATAGCTGCTGAAGTGGCTCTTTTTCAGTTCAATGACTTGAAAGAAGGGGAAGATTCCCTCCAGCCTCATTTTTGCTAGAAAAATCTGCAATGTTTTATCAGTGTAGAAGGCTTTTACGTAGTCTACAAATACTCTCTTTAGCAGACACTACCATCCTCCTTTCTAACCATTATAGGGGAAAATGGAAATTCTGTCAGTCACAGAAAAGAGATTTTCTGTGTATCAGCACAATGTCCTTGAGCACAGGTGTTTTCGTAATGATGATATATTATGAAAATTCACAGTGTTCAATGGCTCTCACACTCATACTTCCACCTCATCAGTCACATGTCAGTGTAACTCCACCCTGTGCTCTCAGTAATCTTGGAATTATGTTGATAACGCAGAACAGTACTCTGAATTCTAACTTCATTTTCGTCACTAAATTTAACTTCATTATTACATGGAAAAAGTCTTTATTAGTTAGGTGTCTAAAAAACAGGAATTGTTTTTATCATTTCATGGATACCTTCAGTGAAATTCCTTCAGTGAGAGTTGCTAAAGTACAGCAGATTCCTCTCTAAATGATTGGCATCTACAGTCACGTAGAAAACTTTCAAAGAGTAGTTCAAGGTAGTCAGTTGTACCCCAATATTCTAGGTAAGAGTGAAGTGGGTCAATATCTCTTGCAATGGGCAAGATAAATTACCTTCAAATTATTCAGAATAATTTAACTCAATGCACCCTTTACAAGAGAAATTTTTTATCTAGTATGCATTTAGTATCCCTTGATTTCAAATTTAAAAAATATAAATTCCACATTATGATATGGGCTTTTGAACATCAGCCAAAATTGTCAGTTAATACTAATTTTTGTGATCACCTTTTCAGAGGGGCAATATTTGTCAATATTTAACGTGTGCCAGAATAATTTATTCTTTTTTTTTTTGCACATCTGTAAAATATTTGGTTCATAATATTACAAAAGCTGATAATTGAGAATTATCAGTGAATAATTTATAAAAACATATCCATACTGATTATTTAGCAAGATCATATTGCAATAGTAATGTGGCAGCAGAACTTAGGTAGCAAATAAAGATATTCAGCCCAATTTTTTTAAATTAAGCTCATAATTTGGCCACTGCCTCTGTATCATTTTATGGTGGCTATTCTAACATTTTAGAGTCATAGAATGGTTTGTGTTAGAAGGGCCCTTAAACCTCATCCAGTTCCACCTCCCACCAGACCAGGTTGCTCAAAACTTCATCCAGCCTGGTCTCGAACCCCTCCAGGGATGGGGCAGCTACAGTTTCTCTGGACAACGTGGGCCAGGCTCTCACCAAACTCACAGCAAAGAAGTTCTTCCTTATATCTGTAATATAATATATGCAGCCTGTAACTGCTGCTCAGAACAGGAAAATTATACTGAAGAATTGCAGTAAAAGATAAAGAAGCAGAGGTGTCATTGGGGGTGAACTAAGGTCTTTTGTAAGAGATGTTTCCTCGTGATTTGGTGTTTTCCACAAGCAGAATATGACAGGTACAGGTATTTAAAATTTCTGGACAATGTTATCAATATGCTACCACAGGAAGCATAGGTAGTTGGATGTTTCAGGACTTCTATTGCTGATATGTTGAATCATATATCTCATTGTCCAGAGCTACGATTAGTAGGGAATTATGAACATCAGTTTCTCGAGAAAAATCCGCCAGCATATGTATATATATGTGTATAGGAAGAGAACCTGTTCATTTTCTTACTCTTTACACAACAGGATCAAAAATTTTTCAATGTGTAATTATGTAAATTCAAGATATGACGCAAGCAATCATTTTGGTAATAACTGTAATGGCTTAAAATGAAGGTTTCTTTCTCAGCAGCTGAGCCACCCCAACCAATTATGTGAATGATCTCCATCCATTTCAGCACAAAATTTAACTGCACCTGGGCTTTCTTCAAGTCAATTCTAACAGTTGGGCTCTGTCCTTCTTAAGGTGCCTGTCTGTGGGTGCATCTTGATCAGAAAAGAAGGCAAAACAGAGTAACTGAGTAAAACTATAAGTTTTCCTTGGAATGATAAAATAGTATGTAATAGATTTAATGTGCTTTATAATTTAATAGGTTTATTACACCATATTTGATTAGCGTATAACACCTACCACTACTGCATAGTGATGCTGAAATGCCCATCGCACATATATTCATGAAGAGAAGTGCCTCTAAAGCTGTTGGTTTATTTCTCTACTTGCTTAATCTCATGCTCCATGATATTATAATACAACATAAACCATCAAAAAATTACATAATACATATATACACATACATGAAATTTTAAATTAAAAATTTAATTTACTTACTCTAGAATATTAGTCAGTTGAATCTAGAACTGCTTAGTCAGTTGAATATGACCAGAACATATGAATTCTTTAGGGTATAAATCTTTGACATAAAATACTTAGAAAATGGCTTTATGACGAAGTCATTGCAAACAGAATAAAGATTTGTAGGACTTTCTAGTGCACTGGCTGCATCAGGATAGTTCTCTACCCATATCCTCATCCTCTTCAGTAACAAAAAGCAATATGTCACCTCTCCAGTGAGGAACTCACTGCCCCAAATACTGTCTCCTTTACCATGACATAAGAATGCACACAGAATCAATGCTACTCGTAAATCCATCCACAGCCTGACTCTCTCATGGGAACGTCTCCGCAGCACCATCCCCTCAATATTCCAGTCTGACTTCTCTGCTTTCCACACACCCAGCAGGATTTCTCTACAATAATTATTTCCACAGCACAATTCCTCTAAAATGTACGCATTCACGTATCCATCCATGATATGTACATCAAAATGAAGCATTTGAGAGGCTGATTTATTTGAAAAAAAAAAAACCCAACAAACCCCTTATTTATTAATAAAGTGATCATAAATCTTTATAAAGCACCTAAAGGAGGAAATCATTCTTACAACAGAAAAACTTCTACGCTTTTATTTAAAAACATGAGTCTTCTAGCAAGCCCATGTATATTCCACATTCAAGATTACATATTTGTCACCCCTTTTTTCAAACTTAATATCTAGAAATAAATAAAGACAACAAAATATTGCAATGATACTGTATTTTCCTATTCAGATAACAAAAGTAATAACAGATTAAGATTAAGGATGACCAGCAGAAGCAAGCTATCTTTATAAGGGAAATGAAAAGCTGTGTAATTCTTTTTCCTTTGAAGTTAATGGCAAAACCTATTGAGTTTAGCAAGAACAACATTAGAAGTTAATAAATCCTTTTAATATTAAACTTTAAGAAAGTGCTATAGCCCACCAAAGTTCATGGAACTTATGAATATGTTTTTAGTTAAACAAACCCTGAAGTGTTTTGCTGACTGGGAATGGCTTCCTAAACCAGAACCTGATGTAATAAATTCCCACTTTTTCTGTAAACTAATTAATTTCCTGCTGTTATCTTTTCATTGTTGTTTCTCAAGTGCATGGTGACATTTTGTCATATTCACCTATTTTAGATGAAAAGATGGTTTCATTTTTAAAATCAATATTGGCTTTTGGGTCTTATCTTTGCTTTCATTAATACCTCGCTGTGCAGAATATATGAAGATGGTCACGGCAGAACTCTCTTTAATCCTCACACTGGGTTATGTCTTTGATCATCTATTAACTGAGACTATAGTATATTAACTTTCAGCTGAGTCAAGATAAAAGGTTTCTGTGAGTGGAAAGTTTCCTTCTTTGCTATTCAGCACTCTTGGATATTAATAACAAGCAATATATGAGCTGTCTTTCCTTATAAACAATGTAGACCAGAGAGAACTAACGCTCAAACACATTTTTCTGCATAGACTTACTGTGTTTGATACATTGACAGAACTTCATATCATATATCTCTTAAAAGAAGAATGCCCTTGAAAAGGGCAAAAAATAAAGAAAAAGGAGGCGCAGGCTTTGAAGTTGTAAGTAAACTGACGTCATTGTAGATTAATATGAAAAAGCAATTCTCCATACAATTTTGTAAAGTTTAGTTTGAGTCAGTAGTTTAAAAGGCTTTTTCCATTAGTTCTTTTGAATCTGGCACCATCCTTAAGTCAATGAGACAAAAGAACATAACAATGAGAAAAAAGAACAAGCAAGTGCCTTGCTTGAACAGACTACAAGCCTGTCCAGTCCCATATCTCTAAGAATGACCAAACCCTGGTATTTCAGAGAATAATTCAGATAAAATTGGAAGGCAGAATTAAATGTTCATATGTTAAACTTCCAATTATATTTGGAGTTTAATATCTGTTTAAAAAAATATAAGAATTGTCATGGCTCTGACTATTCTGGATATGCTGTTAGTATCCTAATATTTTAAAATATTTTTTCAGATTTCTTTGCCTCAACAGCTCTCAATTCCAAAAAAGGACATGGAATAATTGCAAATTATTATCACAAAGCTTGAATGCTTTTGGATTTATTCACTTGAATGTTTCATTATTGATAAATTTTGAGATGGGAGGACTTCTATTCTGGAGGAGGATGTATGGGTGGCAGCCTGGTGCCTGCTGTTAGTATGGAATGTTCAGCTTCAACGCTGGAGCAGCGCTACCTATTAAGTGAAACAAAGAATGATTACTTTCCCCTTTTGTTTTTCCTGTTAATTGAACTTGATATTTGTTCAAAGTTCTATTGTTAGACATTTTCTGGACTTTCTTTTTCTCTTATGGTTGTAATAATTCTTTTAACATCTGATTGTGAAATTGAATTTGAAAAAAAGTCTGTTGAAAGCAGTGTTGAGAAAGTGGAGACTTGGAAACATACTTTTTTCTTGTTTTAACATAAAGCTGTTGAAAATGTATACATTTAGGGACTTTTTTATCATTAGGTGCCTCTTCACTTGTCATTGACTAAAATTACTGTAGTCAGTGATGATCATTAGCAACATGTTTGACCTTTAGTGCCATGACAGTGCTTGTCTGATCTTTGGAGTTGAGCAGCACCTTTAAAATTTTATTTATTTTGTTTTTAAATAAGTGATGTGTTGACTGAATACCACACAGTAGTTCTTTCTAGACAGGGAAAAAGTTGAAACACCTACATGCATTTATTTGGTGTATTTTACATTTCATTCAAACAATTTTCAAGGTGTAGGAGTGTTTTTTCTTTTCAATATTCTGCAACAAACAAATCCTATGAAGAGCTACACCAGGAAGTAGGAGCTATTATCCTGTTCCTGTGTATGGTATCGTGTTTTCTCTTTATTTGATGAGCAAAGAAAAAGAATCCAGGAAGCCAAATACGATGTTTTATCAATGCATCTGTCCTGCCCATAGGGATAGTAGGGATAAGGCAGTTCAGAATCAGGAGTGTGCTGGGCTATACAATAACAGCACGGACGTGAAAGGTAGTCTCATAGAAAGTCCAAGAACCAGTCAGGGATCAAGGGAGAAAAATCGTCATGCCAGGAAGGAAGCTCTATTTTTGCTTGATACAGGAAAAGAGATTTGTTCTCTGACCTTTTGCTCTTACAAAAGGAGGGAAGAGGAAAGACCAGTTTGGCCAGTGCAGAAAGATATTTCTTACGTTACTGGAGAAAGATTCCAACTTAATCTAAAAGAAAGAAGTAGAGGCTAGCTGACATACTCAAGAAGATGAAGATCTTTATTGTTGTATATAATCCTAACATCCTTTGCTTTTTATTTTTGTAACAGTTCTGTTATCATGAAGCTGGGTTTTTTGCTAAACATGTTCTGATCTTTACCTGATTCTCTGACTTCTCTCCAGGATAACAACATTTTCACAGCTGTGGCTGTGGAGATCATTAAAAGAAGACCAGGGGTCATTAACAGGTGCTTAGTTCCCTTCTTGTCTGTATTTAAAGAATAATGCCATATGCCTCTGTAGGATGCACAAAGCAGCTAGAAAGCAAAGAACATATGGGTCAGGGAAGACACATTTCTGTTTTGAGGACGTGTGATAACCAGCAAAGCTATTTTGATAGGCTGCACGTTAAAGGTCTCAGGTACCATCTACTAGCATTTTGAGGAATGTCATAGGATACAGATAACCTCTCCTGCTCCTTGCTTCAGCCCTTTTTGCATCACTGTAACTCTACAAATAGTGTGTGGAGGTTTTTTGGCCCCAAACATAATAACTGTGCATTGGAGGGGACTCTTCTGTGCTCTGGCAATCTCTCCTCTAGTACAGGTACCATTCCAAAGATCTTTTTTATAATCAGGGATATTTGTGTCCTCTCCCTCATTCTTCCCTGTGAATGATGCAGTCCACTTTGGATGCAGGACTCATAATTGTATATTTATCATGTAGGCTGTCTATTTGGTAAATATGTATCTCATGATAGTCATTCATTCTTCTGGTTTCTCTTCTCATCTTTGAAAATTCTCGTGATTCACAACTTTCTATGTGTATATCTCTATTTCATGCCTGACTTTTAGAATCAGATAAATGAGATAAATTCAGCTGTCAGTCTCTAATACAACCTTGCTCCAACAGTAATGTTAACTTTGGGGAACAAGTAGACTTCTTATCTCCTAATAAAAGCGTGTATATAGTATTTGAACAGTTTTTTTGTTTGGGTTTGTGTTTCAAACCCCAAAACTGTTTTCTCTTGAGATTTTAGAAGTGTAAAGGGTTTTAATTTCACACATTGATAAGAGAACTTCTGAAGTGCATTTTGATACGGGTAGTTTATGAGGAAGCTATTGATTCAAGGAAGTCAGTTGTGAATTTTAAGGAATACAGTTGTCCATTGTCTGTCACTTTGTACTTTTTATAATTTTATGTATTAGACTCCGGTGACACAGTCATTAAAAAATACTACTGTGGTTATTATTTTTTATTGATGATACATATTTTTATGTACTAAATGCATTTGAGCTCAGTCTACCATGAAAAAATATTGAGAAGAAAATGCCAGCAGAAACTCAAAGCCAACTTCTGCAACATATATAGAGAATGTGAAATCTCAGGTCAATAAACAAATTTCCGAAGCTGACAGAAATGTGCATTGTACAGTCTTTTCCAAATCCTCTTTTGAGTCATAAAGCTGGAGGCTTATTAATAAACATTCCCCATACGTTTTAGGGCCACATGATACTACAGATAATCCAATTCCTCTCATTATCTTGAGAAGCACTGACTTAAATAGGATATATTCTCGTGGTGTTGCCAAGCCTCTTCAAGAATTGTGGAAAGTTTATCATTTTTTTATAAGCTGAAAAGGGACTGATTTTCTTTGATTCCTTTCTGCAGTGATCTTTTCTTTGATGGAGTTCCTGTATACCTTGTCCTTCTGAAAGACCCAGTTTATCCTTGGCCTTACTGGTTTATGAAGTCTATTGTTAGAAAATCTATTGGGAGAAGGTTTTTTTTAAAAAAACTAGACTCCTAAGAATAGCAAAATAACTGTGCGATGTCTATCTCAAAGACTGGAACTAGAGGGCTGTGATGGAATCTTGCATTGACTGAAACTCTATATTTCAGATGTTTCTCAACAACCAAAAATCCATTTCAAGACATTTTAATATGGATACCTGAAAATGAAGTGTTTGTAATCATAAGCAACTTACTCACGCGTACTTCACTAGCAGTTATAAGTTGCATTTCTTGATCTAATTATGCCTAATATGGTTTTCCTCTTAAAAACAAAAGTATCTATTTAAAAGCTATCCCAGGCTGGCCCAAAAATTCCAAAGTATTTAAATGGTTTTGCATCAGTACCTTCATGATACAGACTAATACCCCATACACTTTATTCAGAACCAAACTCCTGCATATTTTGTATTGAAAATGCAAACTATTTAAAAATACTAACAATTCTTAATTTATTTATCATGGCAATTCTTATGACAGTAAGATACAGACTTACGGAAAACCTGAAACAGATCTTGCTTTCAAAAGTCTAGATAACACAGTAGTTTAGTTATTCCTTTCAATCACAGGATTTGTGTAATTGAATAACACACAAACAGTATTTCAAAGTCAAAGATTACATCTAGGGAAAATTATTTCCTCAAGAACAATTGAAAGCAATTAAACAGCTCCTATCACGTTACAATATCTATATACCTAATTCTATTCAGGACTCTGATTTAGCTTGAAGGTTGTGCAACTGTGCAAGTAAATAAGATAGAATCCACTCTTTATTTACTGAATACTATAATGTTATTTATCTTTAAATTCAATGTTCAATACATTTCAAAAACTGTCTAATTATTATTTTTTGAAAGGAATGAGATACTGTTATAAAAGATAGATTCCTAATGCATACAAATCAGTATTAGAAAAAAAGAAATGTCTCTAAAAAGTTAACTCCCCCCCAACATTTTCAATCTAGAGAGTCTAAAAACTGGGTAAAAACTTAGATGTTAGCAGACATTGAATTCTTGGACAGGGGAACTGCTTGAACAGACGCACAGCTGGTTCCATAAATGATTTTTCAATCACATCTCCAGGGATCATGACAGTAGATGAAAAATTAATAGATTAGATTTTATTCATTTTAAAAACTAAAGCAAAGACTTGAATGCTTCTAATATAGGTTGGGGAAGTTTTAGAAAGTGATCTGAATTAAGCTGGACATGTCAAGAAGGCGAAAACTAGGTACAAATCCCAAGCCAGAACTGAAACGAAGAATAAATAACTTCTTTATCCTATGGTTGTGTCTCATGAGTTTTAAAGATAGTCGCATGATTCTTTGGGAGAAAATAAGCCTGTTTGAGTATGAAATTGTAAATAAAAATATGCAAAATATATGTGTTCTGTTAGAAGGGGCAAATATCAATAATTGCTTCACTTCTTGAAAGATTATATTAATTGTATCATCCCAAAATATTTCTTTTGTAACACAGTAGCTTGAAAAAGGTCATCAGTCACTGAGGTTTATGAAATTCTGCACATTTATTTTCACTTGTAGACATAAATTTATCAAACAGAGTGATCTCAGTTAATTTAAGCTGAGACACACTAGACAGCAGGAAAAATGCGTTTTTAAAAGACAAGTTATTGAGTTAACAACACGTTCAGACAAAATTATGGATTAAGATAAATAATTAGGTATTTAATCATTCATTTAAACTGTCCACTGCTTTTCTTTGGGTTAGCCGTTTATGTCTGTAAGAACAGAAGTGTCCAGGATTTAAAGTAAGCCTTTTGAGCTTTCCTCATTCTTTCTATTACACATAACAATTCTAATTCAAAAGAAACTTACGTAGAACCTGGAGATATTATGTTTAAGGCACATTGATGTTCATGTCAGAGTGACAACAATAAACAGGAAAGAAGGTAAAATGGAAATGTTGTGAGTGCAAGAAACATATTTCAAAAATTTAAAAATTTATTGGTTTTTATTTGGTTTTCTTGCCTAGATGTTGCGAAAAAATTGGGAAACAAACTTCTTGCCCAGGTCCAGTGATGTTGGATCTTTGGAAATAGCCTGTAGTAACATTGCACACTTTTTTCATAGGATATAGAGTAAGAAAAATGTGAATGGTTTTATACAGTAAAAGTAAAACTCTACTAAAAGCAGCAGCTTGCGTCAGTGCTTAGTCTTCCCTGGTGAGCTAAAGCGGCATAAGAAACCATACTGTACTGAACTCTTTCCCACTTTGGGTCCATAATGTTCTGGTACATAAATAATCTGTGCTAAATCCTCAGCATTTTCAAGTAATTGCAATAGTAGAAGTAAGAGTCATATGCAGCATTCTTCTTGCAGAATTTCACTAACTTTGTAGCAATTTTTAACTCAAATCTTGGGGTACTTAATTAAATTCAAAGTAGAAAATGCTTTCTGACTTCAAAGTCAGAAACTTTGAAACCTGAATCAGGTTTTACCATTTTGGGGAATAATTTAAAATACTAAAAGAAGAAAAACACTTCCTTTCTTTACTAATTCTTGTGTTGCTCAAATAAATACTTATTCTTTTTGTAGGAATAAATATAACTATTTCTAATTTTAGAGAATATTATCAAAACCTAAAAACATATTTACACTGTTTAGCCTCATTTAAAATGTTCAGATGAACTGTTCCCTTAATTTTATTCCCCTAACACTTAACCAATTAATTAGTCCTGTCAAGGTTAATGGAGCCAAATGCTAAACTAGTGTCCTGTGTATTAAGTGTTTGACCTTTTTTAGAACTAGTTTCCATTTTTCTCCTTTCTTTCAGATGTCTTTATGTAACTTCTCATCCTATAGGTCCATAGTTTCTTTTTCAGAATTAATTATTTTCCTTTTTCTGCATTCTCTATGTATTACAAGAAAACATATGAAAAATTTGGATCTAAATTTTCTAGTCTAATGAGAGTCAGTGGAATCACAATTATACGTATCCTTATGAAATTTGACTTCTCCTACAACATTGAAAAATAGGAAAATGTTCTCATATTTGTTTCTCCGAGCGTAGGATTGTATGAAAATAAAATTTTCAAGGCAAAACCCGCTCTGCATGTGTAGTTCAGCCTATAAAGCAAAATCAATTGTTTTTTTAAAAAAATTGAGTCTTATTTGTAAAATATTTATGAAATTTCTTCATAGTATGCAAACTGTAGTGTAAACTGAATTGGAACTGATTTATTTACCATCAACAGCTTGGCTCCAGGACCTACAGCATTTTCCAGAGAGGGAACTGCTCTTCAAGCTTTAGTTAATTTCTATGAAGAGAATATTTGGTAGGGGCTTTATGACACTAGTGAGAAGGAAGAAATTGTTTTAAGTGTTATGTTTTCATAAAAAAAATCAGGCAAAAAATACCCACCTGCCTGATTTAATGGGGGATTTCATTTCTGCTAAAGAAATCAGAGACAGAAGTGAATAAAATGAAGAGGGAGTGCTTGGATACAGTGTGTGCTGTATGGAGATCTCAGAGTGGATTTCTTTTCCTTTTTTAAATACTGACCCCAATAATTGAACCATTCTGCACAGAAGTTTTGGATTGCTTTTTCACAAGTAACTGTGAGCTCTGGAGTACGTTCCTGTTTTTCTGTCAGTTTGAAGATGCTAAATGACACGCTGTTTTGAAGTGCAGCATCATAAAGGTTGAGCTTCTATCTCTAAACAAAAATTGCTGGAGGTGAGCAAGAGGGGAAGTATCCATGTGGGTATTGAAGTTCGAAGGTGTTTCATGTTATAACTGGGTGTTTTATGTTATAACTCCATGTGCTTTGTGAGCATTAAGTAGCAGCAGTAAAGTGGGAAGATCCCGTGTCACCATCAGCAGACTTTCAGATTAAGAGCTTTTCTTTTTACTCTTCCTTGGAGAATGTCAAGCAGTACTTTGCAGTGTTCTATATGTATTAGATAATATTTTTCTGATGATAAGCCGTGCTGCATATTTGGACATTGCAAACAATAGACCTTGTGTTTGTATAAGGATTTTTTAAAAGTGCAAAATTCTTCTATGTATATTAGTCAAAACTTAAACTGAGATTCTAGGAAAAAGAAAATATAATAGTTTATCATATTGCATCAGCATCCCTTTTTTGGGTTTGCAATCTCTTCATTTTAGATAATATATGGAAGTATCTTTCTATCTGGAAGGACCACATATGCCTAAAGACCGTATCACACAGAATATACTTCACATTGTGGTGTTGTAAATCTTTGCGATCATTTTGGAGATGCAAAGAAAATAATCTGTGCAGAGTGTTGGGAGGGTGATTTGTTTCCCATCTTCACTAAGATGTATAGATTTCTCTTTCTCTCTACATTAGTTGTCTGCCTAAAGGTGTCTGACAGTTTTCCTAGCATTCTTCTGATGAGATTTATTATCTTTCTTATTTAAAATATGAAAATTTTCATTTACTTATCAAAGAAAACTGTCATCTGAAAAGCGGACTCTTTCACGCCAGCACTGGTCTTCACTTAAGATCACTTAGAATGATTTTTAATTTCACTGAAACTGCTATTTTGTATTTGAATGCATGAAGATGACTTGCTTTATTTATTTATTTTTTAAGTAACCCAAGGCAACCCATTCTAAAGTATGGCAGTCTTTAATAATAATTTTAAGTAAGTTAAAAAAAAAAACCACTGTAAACTGACAACCTGTGAATGTATTGAATGAGTTTAGTCACAAATAAAAGGCAAAAGATTAATTAGATGCCTAGACTTTGAGGATCTTCCCTTCAATATGTCCCTGAGGGCATTAGGTACAGTGTGGCCAGGAACTTCAGATCTCACCTCTAAATCCTGGCAAGTATTTCCCCAACTATCTTGCCTTTATGGCACTCTCAAGGCACACACACTGGGTAGAACACTCTTTGTGGACTTTGTGGACATATTAAAATTTTCTGAAACAGAAGAAAATACGGAATCCGAAGTCACCCACTGAAAATTAACACATTCTGGATGATTTATGTAAGGTAGAGGACTGGCAGCTTCTACTTTGGCAGTGATTTGTAAGAAAGGACTGCTTTAACTTCAGGATCTACTGAAGGTTTATGAATGCTGATTGAAGGCCTTCCTTGGAATGTCACAAAAGGGAACTAAATCATGCACGGCAATAGATTTGTGACAAATAGACTATCTTTGATAGCTAATGATAGATAATTTATATGGCATTTCGATGTCCTTTCAGGATACCCTTCTCGTGGGCCCTTATCTTAAATATTTCAACTCCTACAACTGTGGGATGGGAAAAACTTGATGAGATAAACACCTATGCTTATAAAACCAGTCCTTGCACTAAGAAAGGATGAATGGAAAATTCTCTGGAACAGAATATTAAGTGATTTGATGTAAGTGATTTTAATGAATCTGGAGAATTTGCTAAAAAAAAAGAAAAAAAAAGAAAAATAAAGAAAAAAAAGGAAGGACAAATGCAAAATGCTGCATATAGCAACAAATAAATACTGACAATCACAGGTATAAAATGGTTAACAACTAAGAAGGCAGCAGACTAGATAATATAATAAACCCTTTAATTTGAGTAATTATTATTTTGTGGTTACAAGACATTCCACACTTGTTAAGAGTTAGTTGGGCCTTAACTGAAAAGCTGCCTGGTTTGGAGGCGAGAGGCAGACAAACTGCAGGGAGGCCACCAGAGAAATGTGGCACCAATTTTAATGCTTCAAAATATGATGTGAGAAGAAAGAACAGAGTTGGGTTTTTTCCTCATTAAAGGTTAGGTCTGGGACAGATATGTGATAACCCTTCTAGAACACTGGGAAGGTTGATTAACAGTTTATACTACAAATGAAATAAGAGGAAATCAGTTTGTTTTGTGGTTTGGGTTTGTTGGGTTTTCTTAGTTAAAAATGGTTGGGTTTGATAAGAAAAGAAAATAATTCATGATGGCTTTTAAAGGAGGTGGAAAAATGTCTTTAAACAATGATTTTTTACAGGAATTTAGCAAGCATCTTTGACAGATATATCTGATCCTGCATAATAGGTGGACTACATAATCTCCTTCAGTTAGCTTCCAGACAATTTTCTGTTGCTCTCCTGTTTTGCAAAAGAACAGTAGATTAACAATCAATTTGTTAGTAATCTTCATGGCAAAACTCATCCCAAGGCAATGGTTTTATTGATCACAAGTACCAGTCTAAGCAGTGAGGAAAGATTTTAGATATTTCATTGGGTTTTGTTTAGGAAAGGACTCATTAATCTGCTTCTGTCATTTCATAGTTTAACAAATGAAGAAAAAAAATCACAATATATATTTTATAGAATACATATTGGAAGTTAGTTCATATATCAATCAGCATCCAAAATCTTGGAAGAAAAACCATTATCTGGCAAACCCGACACCTCAGGAGAAAGTTTCAGATATGGGAAGATAAAGTAGCTAAAGGACAATCTAAAACATTAGAGCAGAAAGGCTTTGGAGAGTTGGTTAAAAGGAAGCTGTGTCTACATTAAGAGCATTGAGAAGAGTAAGATCTATGAATAGAGAAATTTGGTGGTGAGGATGTCCCACTCACAATGTCTGTATTTTGGAGGGGAGAAGGGAAGCTATACTTTCGACTAGTTCTATTTTAGTTCTGCAGACTATATTGTATATTAGTCCCACAAGTTGAAGCATATTAAGGGCTCCTGGAATGCACCTTTCAGTGTACTCACCTAAAAGAGTGTAGGTTGCAAAAGGAGCTCAGTTTCTGTGCTCCAAAATTACAGCCAATATGACATGTGGCCATGATCAAAAGGAAAACCTTCACTTGAAATTAAATGTGGATTTGTTACATCCAGAAATGAAGCAACCAAGTTTCATGTAGAGTTTACTGAAGGTTTTCATGATATCAGGAACTCCATAACCAGAAATTCCAATGGCATTACAGGTGTCTTGAGCTTAACATGAATTAAGGACACTCTTTTATCAGCACCAGTCCCAACTGGGCTAATTGACACAGCCCCAGTATATGGTGTAAGAACTGCAAACAGACAAGGGACACTGATATTTTTCAGTCTAGATTTTCCTGGCCAATGTTATTCATTCCAGTCACACACATTTTACACGAGTGACACATATCCTTTCTTATAAGCTGCTCTACAAAATGAAATATGAGCATAGAGTTCATCATAGTCGTGCTGCACCGATAGGATTAGAGGACAAGAACTTCCCTGTCTGTAGATTTAGCTTGAAAAGGGCAATATTAACAATATTTACCCCTACCCCTCAAAAAAAGGGAAGTTATTTTGCTGATGTTTCCATCAAAAGGAGGATTTGTGAAGGTGTTCTGTTCTGGGACTCCTGATAAAATATATCGGGAGTTTGTTCAGTGACAAACAGCACTGCATGTCTGACTCTGCACTGTTTCTCTTTCTGTCGCCCTACCTATGTATTTATCTATTTCTTAAGGGATTTATCTCTATGTGCTAATTTTGATAGAAATTATTCTTAATAAATATAGGCAAGTTAGGGTGGCAGAATTCAGGCTGAAAGAAAGCTGAGCTTTCCCCTTTATGTCAAAGACAAATACCACTCTGCAGACCGGGAAGCAGGGGCTTTGCTTTCAGAAGATTTTTGGTGTGGGCTTTCTCTGATTCAGTCTTTTTACAGAAGGCAAAAATGATCCATATCTAGTGCTCGGGCCATGGATAGTACATGCTTTCCCTGTGGCATCTTATGGACACACGAGGTGTCCTGAACTCCAACTAGTCGATTTAAACGATGTTGAAGCTTCTTGCTGGCATCATTTACCAAGTGACATTTCTGCGTTATCCTCCTTACTTTTCATCTTCCCATTGTCAGCAGTGTCCTGGCTTTCCATCTTCTGAGTTTTTCATTTGTCTGCTGACAACTTGCCAAGTAATGATGTTCTCGCAAAGAACAATCTTTGCACCCTCATGGTGGATTTTTACCTACTCTTACAAATGCTTGTTTTGAAGTGGGGAAGCTGTGATTTGAAACATCACTGATGTCTCTACAGCCTGAAATGGTGCCGAAAAGCTCAAAACAGATTTATAATAGATCCAAAGAAGTAAATGATGATTAGTTTCAGCACTTTGGTTAATAAGATTGCATGTGAAGATAAATATACCGTACTCTTAAACACCATGAAAATTATTGGCTAAAAGGAAATAAGGAAGAAAAATTGGATTGGACAACAATTATCAATAGTGCATTACCGCAACCTAAGTCTGAATACACTGCTCTTAGTGAAAAAAAAAAAACCAACCCAAAGGCTGACACGCTGTGTCCATTTCTAACAATCGATATAGTGACTAATCATGTCGAGCACAGAATGATGTCCACAGCTAGAATCTTTATTTGCTTTTAAGCTGATTAAAATGTGAAGTTTTCTTAAATGTAAACACAACCATATTTGAAACAGAGATAGATATTCTAGAAAAATATATTTTGAACTGAGAATTTAGTGGTGTGATATCAACACTTGTGTGTATTTGATACTCAAGCAGGCTTCTGTTTTACTAAATTGTTTTCATCTACAGATTGTTCTTGATATAATTTAAAAGCAAATGCCAGAAATATTTCTATATACACATAGTCTTGGCTGATACTTTTCTTGACAAATATTTTCTTATAGTAAGATTTTCGTGTATTTCTGGTATAGAAAATATTTTTATCTTTTCTCAGTTAATAATTCCCAAACTATTTGAAGATGAAGGAAATATTCAAGAACTCAGAGGAATAACATCTTGAAATATCCTAATATTTTGTTTTCTTGGCTTGCTCACACTTTAAGGACTGTGTACTATTATTTCCCTTTATCTTTGGTAATATATGGCAGAACTGGAAAAGATGATCCAAGAGAGGTTCCAAAGTAATGGAATTGTTTTTGTACTGATGGAATAATCTAAAACTCTTCAATGTGGAAAAGTTTTTATTTACTGTGTATCAAGGCTGTCTCAAAACAGGACTGTCATGGAGAGAGAGGATACAGAGCAACACTCACCGTGGCTTTCAGTTCAAGAACTAAGTGCCAAAATATTAATATAGAAAACGAGAAAAAGGAGGTGGTTTATCACTAAGTAAGTGACAGCCATACTTGCTTCTCGCAAAAGAGTGCTGATGTTGCAAAATGTTTACCTGGGTTCAAGTAATATCCATCAGGAATTAATAGACAAACAACATCCAACTCAAAATCTGAGATGGAAATCACCGGAAACAGTTTTGGGAAAGAGGTACAATATACATAAAAGGAAGAAGTTATGAAATACATAAAGAAGAGATTTTTAATTTCCCTTATGACTGCTATTACTGAATTTCACTGAATTTTTTTTAGAGTTAGAAGGGACCATAGAGATCATCTAGTCCAACTCCCCTGCTGAAGCAGGAATGCCAAGAGCATGTTAGAGCATGTTACTCGGGACTGCATCCAGGCGGGTCTTGAAAATCTCCAAAGGGGACTCCACACCCTCCCTGGGCAGCCTCTGCCAGGGCTCTGGCACCCTCACCGTGAAGAAGTTTTTCCTCATATTTGAGTGGAACTTCCTATGTTCCAACTTGTGCCCGTTGCCCCTTGTCCTCTCACTGGCAACCACTGAAAAGAGTCTGGCTCCCTCCTCCTTAGGCAGCCCTGAATTCCTGTAGAGTTGAAGACAACTCTGTTCAGTTATCTTAAAGACTGTCTTGGAGAATATTTGGACCCATTTCCATGAAGACTTGAACGTAAACTGTTTAAACCATTGCAGAAGTTAGGCCTGAAGTAACACTATTCTAATTTGATTTAAACTGACAGGAACAGATTTAAGTCACCTTGAAGGAAGAGCTTAGGAGTTACAACTGTAACTAAATTCCTGTAAGAAATATATTTGTTATATCTATTTAGCTAGTTGAAATTTTAGATATATGTAACTTAAGCTTAAAGTAGGCAGGGTGTTAAGAAAGGTGTACTTTCAGAGGCTTGGTTAATCAGCTACTGCCTGCATAATTGGAAGGGAACAAAGGCAAGCATAGTGCTCCAGAGGTTAGTGTTGCAGGAGAAGGTGGAAACCTAAATAATGACATGTAAAATAAAGGCAAAATGAATTCCTCCTAATTCTAACTCAAATTCTAGTAGACAACAATAGGTCACAAAAGGGAGTCCTCATTAAATTTCGGCACCTTGCTCTTAATTAGTTTAAATTAAAAAAAAAAAAAGTACCTTAGTGTGTGTATGAAAGTAGCCATTTGACACAGAAACTGCAAACTATAAATGCCATTGAAAACAGAGATAAAGTTTCCTGGTAACTTCATTTACTCACAACAGCCCCATCATCAGAAAGAACATGGAGAAAAGTGGTAAAAACCAATTTTAAACTTAACAGAAGCAATAGAAATGACAAATGATAGCCAGCAGGACTCTGTGCTGTTGCAGCTTGCTAAACCAGATGTCCAAGAGATTTCCAAAACTCTGAGTAAAGAAACATAATTTCTTACCTAAAAGTTAGCATGGATCATCTAGATAGCTATTTTACATTCAAAAATACAACAGTATTTGAGAAACTCTTTTTTTTTTTTTTTTTGCAGGCAAAACAGTTGGAATCAAAATCCATATATTTTTTCATAAAAAAAACTCAGCTGTAGCACAGTCAGAAATGCTACTGTGTTATGGCACTTTCACAAAATGAGGTTGTCAAAATTTACCCTATTGACAATTGTGGGAACAGCAGAGTAGGGGAATATTGACATAGACCAAGCTTGACATTTGATAAACTGCTCCAGCAAGAAAACATTCCTTGGTGCCAGGCATGAAACATAAATAAAACTATTCCAGTAACACTGCAGTGAATTCTATTGGGCACAGGGGTGGCAAAGTTAGTGAACGTGGTGGTAGTTCTAGGGGCTGTCTGAAGAAGATCTCATCACATTGCTGATTAGATCCAGCCAGGTCACTCTTTCTGGGAGGTTACTCCCTGGGAAACAGAATATATGACTGGATACAAATCTGCCTTCTCTAAAACAAAAGAAGAAAACACTCTTACAGTAAGGCATTAAAAATGCTGCTATGCAAAGTAAAGATAAGACCATATATGATGAGGAATAATTAGAAAAAATAATTAAAAGTATCAGTAATTTGCAGTGAAAGTTAGATTTCTAAATTTCTCCAGGCTTCGTTTAATCTACTCTTTTAAAGACATCAACAAAGAACTTTCATAGACTGTAATGTCTGAAATTTCATAGAATGTGATGTTCATTGCAGAGGTGGGTGCCTATAATATAAAAAATGGTTTCCTACGTAGAAAAGAAGTCAAATAGCTTGTTGCTATTATTCAGATCTGCATGATGGTTAGAGCTGAGATGTTAATAGAAGACTGCTGCTTTGTTATTCCAGGCTTTGCATATCTTATTTCTGCAATTTAGAGTCAAGCTTTTCTTCTACTACTTTTCAAAAATAATGTATTTTTTTAATTATTTAGTGTCTGAGACACTATACTGCTGTCATTAATAGATCACCTTCATCAGCCACATCTAGGTCAAAAAGAAAGGATGGAGTTAGGAAAAAAAAAATTTTTATTCTCAATATAATCAATGTACTGCACTGTGAAATATATCAAGTGACCCCAATCATGAGGATGTTCTTCCCTTCCTTCAGCTCCCCCCCTCACGCTTGGAAAACAGGCCCAAAAATCCATCTTACCTTATGTTGCTTCTATTGCCTTTAAATGAAACACAATCTTCACTTTCTAGTCTCTTCGTCAGCCCAGTTTGCTCCATTGTCCACTCCTGCCTTTTTCTACAATCCTTGCTTCAGGCATTTATAAAGCCTTGGCCATACTATACTACCTGTAGCTGAACCTACAGGGGTCTATCACCATTTTTTAATTCCTTACATAGTGAGTCTACATAGAATTATCCCATTTATAGTGATGTGTCCAAAGCCAGGAAAGAAAACAAAGCAGTGATAAAAATGAGCAAGCTGGCCAGGGCTTGGCCAAGGGGATAAAGATAGGAGCAGATAATAATAAAGAAATGACAACGGGGCTTGTACAGCTTGAAGGTCAAAGAAAAAATAGGAAACTAAGGCTATGACTAATGCTGTTATAAGAGAATATAGGGCATGAAGAGTCAACAGCAGTAATAGTTGTGTTGCAGAACTGTGCATATAAGAAGAAATCCATCACTTAGGTTGTGTTATTTCTTTTGGTTTTTACTTTCCTTTTGTGTCAGACAATCTAGAATAACTGAGCTTAATTAAGCTGCATAGTTTTATGTCATCCTTTTCTGAATTTTTTGTTTTGTTGTTTGTATTTTGTTGTATTTTGAAACCTTGTTATTCTTTAAATATCCCATCCCATCTTCTAAAAAATACTTTTCAAGTTAAAAAATAGAAACAAAAAACCCCCAACATTTATTGCATTAGGACAAACCTTGTATTTTTCCTGTGTTGGCTAGAAACAACAGGATGGAAAATATCAGTTGATATTTGTATTTAAAATTATTTCATTAACATATATTTATGATTCTAATGTATATCTATGATTTTATTTGAAATCATTCATTTTGAAGTGTTCCATTTCAGGAACACGTTAAAGGAAGTAAATGGTGATTTAATTTCAATTATTTGTTTAGATATAAGCTAAGTAAAGTTTAAACAATCCTTAAAATTTGAAAACAAGGGAGAAGTCAGTGACCACTTGACTATCATAAGCATTTTGAGTCCTGCCTTTCAGCACTGCCCTGAGCTCTGATTAAGCTCCACACCTCTACACTGGATGAAGAACAGGGTTCCAAGGAGCAGAGTAGTTGGAGCACGAGTGAAGGGGAGGACTGAAAGACAGTACATGCGCCAGTTAGGACAATAAAAAAATAAGTTTATTTTTTACCATATATTTTCCCTTTGAATTTAATAACTTGGTATAAAATATAGATATTGCTATTTATATATGTAGACGTAGTTAGGTCTATATATGTGAGGCACTGAGCAAACCAAGGCTGAAAAAGACCATAAATTTTTTATTGGTATTTTACAGCATGAAGTTTTGTTTTTTTTAAGGAGCAGCTTATCATTCTTCCCGCCGTAGTGAAGAGACTTTTAGGTCCTGATTCATTGCATTCATTTTTAGGGCTTTGATGTAGCTAACCTAGATTAAGAGCCTACTTGTATAATTAATGGAAAGAGGCTGGAACATATATACATATATAAACAATGAGGCCCATTTAAGATCTCTATTAACCATTAGATGTATTTATCTATTTCAAATAAAGAGGGAGAGGGAGCTGATGATATCTTTTCTTCCTAATCTAGATGCCTTGGATAATTGTCTAGACAGGATGACTGAGTCACTCTTTTACTTTCAAGACAAGGAAAAAGATCAGCCTGAGCTGAAAGCATCTCCTCTTAGTGGATATGCTCCCTGAATAGCTACCACATCAAGCAGAAATGCAATTATTGAAATCCATGGACAAATAATATTTAAGTTCATGGACATATTTTCTAATACTTTTTCTGATTGAGGTTTGATACTTGTTTGAAGTGTCTCTGTTTGAAAGACCAATATAAATGCATTTTTTTTATTATGAATACAGGCTCACACTCTCCCCACCTACAGGTAACTTAGTTAAAAAAGTCAAACTGTCTTAATATTAAGGACTATGGAAATTGGATATTTAGTATGTGTGCAATTAGTGATAAATCTGCACTAAAGATCTCGTTCTGTGAGAATGAACTCTCACCACCAGTAAGGAAAATTACACAGCCCTGATAAGCAAAAGATGTTTTAAATATGGATCAAAATTAATTTATAAGCATTTTCATGTATGCTTTAAATAGCCAAAATAATTAAAGTGACATTTGTACAAATAAGAATAAGGATGATGAGGCAGAAGGAAGTATTTAACATGCAGTTGAAAACAGTGAGGTTTCTATACATATATATATATCACTCAAGGATAAGGTTATCCAGTTTGTTGTTGCTTTATTTCCTAGGAAACATTAAAATGTTAGTTTTAGCTCTACATTAGAATGAAAACTGTCCTGTCTTTAAGGAACTTCCTAACCTATACCTTTGTTTTCTTTTACCAAGATTCCCAAGTTCAGCCAATAATTTCAGAGTTAGGTCTCATCTGGGATATGAAGAAGCACAAATTCAAATCCTTATTTTTGCATGCAAACTCTCTTGTCTGGCTCATTCCACCCTGTATAAATATCAGTTGGGTCAGAGGAAATAAGCTTATGGTTTGATTCTGCTATTTAAATGTTTGAATACGTCAAGAGATGAACAATTAAAAGAAGTGATTCTACGGTGATTCTTCCTGGTAAATATCCCTACTTTATAGATAAAGTACATTATTAATAAAATAAGGGAAGAAAAAAAGTAAGGTATGTGTGGAGACCTCTAATTTAAGAACTCTTTACTTTCAAGTGTTCTTGCTTGTAGGAACTCTCAGTCTGACAAAAGTCTCAGTCTGACTTTATATTTGTGTGTGTATAGATACATAAATACCTACAGTTATGCACACGTGTGCATCCATACACATGCACACACAAAACATATGGATACGCAAGTACTGAAGTGGTCTTGTGACCTTCCTGGAGTTCTACCCTTGCAAAGAGGCATTAAGCAGCTGCTTAATGTTAGCTTATTTTTCTGCCATAAGGTGGAATAAAATAAGCAGACTATTATAGCTTTCAGTCAGGAGTTTTAATTGGCATTAATTAAATTGGCTTCCAAAGGGCACATTATGTAGGGGACTTCCCCAGTTAAATAATTAGTCCATGTTTATCAAACACATTACTTCTGGTAGAAAGCCAAATTCAAAAAAAGGAGATACAGACCAGGTAAGTGTTCAACTTAAGTGCCTCCTAATTGTTTTGCATTAATTATTGGGAGCTTTTATTATGCAACTGTTAATAGTATTGCAGCTTTCTTCAGTAAGAAGCACTACCAACATGGTTCTGGAATGAATATGTCTTTTACATTAACAAATCTCCTAATGAAAGCATGAAAAATATGTCAGAGTGTCCAGAAATTGCCTGGAGTCAATAAGTCTTCCTCTTCCTATACAACTCTGAAGTAAATGAATTCTCATTTAGAAAAGCCAGAAAGTAATTTTCTTAAAGCCTTATGTTGTTTAGCACAGAAACAATAACCTTTTGTATATAATTTTTATTTCACTAGTTAGTAAAACATGATGTGGAAACTGTAAAATATTGAGGGTCTGTGTATTCTACTTGACAGAATTACATTTCCATAATAACAGAATGCTCTTCTTTTCCAGTTTGGGCCCCCCAAAATTGAAAAAGCCTCTGGCTTTTTTGATTTTACTTCTCAAATTTAATTTCTGACTCAAAAATTTTAGAGAATACAAAATATATCCAACTGATTTTTGTTACTTGGTGTCAGATATAGCAGTATCTGCATTCAAACAGCTTGTAAAAGCACTGAAAAATTATGCCTTACATTTTTGCCTCCTCGGTCTCTGACCAGGATTCCTGCCTAAAGACTACTTGTACTCTCAGGATTAAGAAGGTTGAACTGGAATTTTCAGGTGGATGGAGATCTTTCTTTCTCATGTAGAGATAACCAGTGAAAAGATTTAATCAATGTTATCTGATTGTTAAGACCTGGTGGGGTTTGGGGAATCATTGAATTTAGTCATATTTCTATGACTAAGACTTGTTATTATTTTTTTCTTTAAGTACGTATACCAATATTTCATAAGTGATTAGACATTTTAAAACCAGTAGAAGTTCTTTTGCTGAGGTTGTTGAAAGCATCAAAACAAGGCTATGTCTCAGCTAAGAGTCTGGTACAAAGAACAAAATACAATATTGCAAGATAATCTCTATTAGGAGTGAAGTGAATGGCTATAAATAAAATGCAGTAATTTTTAAGCATAATTTGAATGAAGGATACCTAAGTTAGAGAAGGATTAGTGTTCAGTAATTTTCCATATTTAATCCAAGAGAGGAAAACATGGCAGCCTAATGACTTGTCAGCATCTAATGGGACTTGCTTGCGTGTGTGCAATAAAGGATGTTCAAAATTCAAGAATTTAAATCATGCTTAAGTCAACACAGGATGATACTGCTATTTTTCCTTTCTAGCAAAACTTCTTATAGCATCTAGCAGACATGTTTTAATCTACTTAGCTTGCATTTACATTGATTTTTTTTTTCTCTCTTTATATTCTTTCTCCAATAAGTCTTGATTTAAGACAATAGGGATTGGTAATTTCACTGAGGAAAATCACTGTATAATACTATAAATCCAGCAAGACCTGGACAGGCTGGAGAGTTGGGCTGAGAGAAACTAATGAAATTTAACAAGGGCAAGTGTAGGGTGCTGCACCTGGGGAGAAATAACCCCCTGCACCAGGACAGGTTGGGGGCTGACCTGCTGGAGAGCAGCTCTGAGGAAAAAGACCTGGGAGTTCTTGTGGACAGCAGGATGATCATGAGCCAGCAATGTGCCCTTGGGGCAAGAAGGCCAATGGCATCCTGGGGTGCATCAAGAAGAACATGGCCAGCAGGTTGAGGGTTGCCCCTCTACTCTGCCTTGGTGAGGCTCCATCTGGAGTCCTGTGTCCATTTCTGGGCTCCCCAGTTCAAGAAGGACAGGGAACTGATGGAGAGGGTACAACAAATGGCCACAAAGATGATTAAAGGCCTGGAGCACCTCTCCTATGAGGAGAGGCTGAGGGATTTGGGTCTTTTTAGTCTGGAGAAGAGAAGACTTGGGATCTGATCAATGCTTACAAGTACTTAAAGTGGGGGTGTCAGAAGAACGGGGCTAGTCTTTTCTCAGTGGTGCCCAGGGACAGGACAAGAGGAAATGGGCACAAACTTGAGTATAAGTTTCACCTAAACATGAGGAGGAACTTCTTTCCTGTGAGAGTGGTAGAGCACTGATGCCCAGAGAGGTGGTGGAGTCTCCTTCTCTGAAGACATTCAAAACCTGGACAAGTTCTTGTGCAACGTGCTCTAGGTAGACCCTCTCTGGTGGGTCTAGACTAGATGTTCTCCAGAGGTCCCGTACAACCACATAGGATTCTATGATTCTACTGCACAAGAGCAGGAAGGCTGCCAAAACATGAAATTTCTTAAAGTTGTATTATTCTACTTCTGAAGTGTCCAGCTTTCAGCCCAAAGAACTTAGGCTGTATTCTTGTGAGGAGCGGCTTAGGGAACTGGGGGTGTTCAGCCTGGAGAAAAGGAGGCTGAGGGGAGACCTTCTTGCTCTTTGCAACTCCCTGAAAGGAGGGTGTAGCCAGGGGAGGTCGGTCTCTTCTCCCAAGTAACAGGCCATGGGACAAGAGGAAATGGCCTCCAGTTGTGCCAGGGGAGGTTTAGAATGGATATTAGGGAAAATTTCTCCACACAAAGTATTATGAAGCATTGGAACAGGCTGACCAGGAAAGTGGTGAAGTCACCATCCCTGGAGGTGTTTAAAAGACGAGTAGACGTGGTGCTGAGAGACATGGATTAATGGACTTGGCAGTGTTAGGTTAATGGTGGGACTTGATGATCTTAAAGGTCTCTTCCAACTTCTATGATTCTACCAGCTTAAGTGTTAATGTACTTATCAGCTCCTGAATAATCTCTACTGGCCAGTGAGGGGTCAGTCAGTCAGGTGTGGGGTGTCACCTCCTCCTGGAAATGTCAGAGCATGCTGATTTGATGTGTTCGAGTTGCCTGCTTTTTCCTGACGGTGTTATATCTTCCATGTCTGTGTGTTTTCTTCGTGATTCCCTGAGCTGCCAACTATTGTCATTGCAGCAATTTCTCTTCTGCCCGTGTTACTACTTATTTCACGTGGCTCCCACTCAAGTACTCACAGAGCTTCACAACCACCTTCCCAGTCAGACTGAGCCAAGGTCACGAGCTGTGGGGCACTGGGGCCAGAGAGCTCAGCTCAGGGGCTGTGGGTCACACTCCATCTATAGTCTAAGTCATCTAACTGCTTGCATTATGTAGCTTATAAATTAGTATTCAGATATTAAAACTTCTGTAAATATTTCATCCTGTGGTCTTTATGAGATGGGATAAAGGATTTTATTTACAGGATATAGTACTGCATGATTATTCTGTCTCCAAAAAAAAAAGGTAGAGGGAAACTCTTATGATGTCTGGAATATGAATATATGTGTATTTATTTATTTCTACAAATCTTTCTTTGAAAGCATGAAGCTTCAGAGTTTGGAGGAGGGATTCAGATACTTTCCAGTGTTTTCTCCTGGCACTCACAGCAACAGAAAATTACATTCTAGTGACATAGCTCAAATGTGAACATGTTCAATGATTTAGGGAGTGGATGTTAAGAGTACAGCACAATTGCTGCATTTCCTGAGCATTTTGAGCTTTGCTGAGGGTGGGGGGGGAAGGTAAAATGAGCGTGTTGTAGTTCTTAACAATACCTACTTTTCCTAATGGTGATTATTAGACCTGATGGCAAATCATTTTCTCATAGGAGGAGGGGAACCAGGTGTTTTATACCCTTTAGGTCAGTGCATATGTGTAAAAAAACGGTGCCTAAGAGAAAATACGGAGAGAAGAGAACTAAGTTTTGGAATACATGGGAACAGAGAGAGATTTGACAAGGGCTGTAGCATGTGCTGGAGGGTGAAAAGAAAAAACGGAGAGAGAGATATCAAAATTAAAATGGGGAGACAGATCAAAAGTAAAATGAAGAGATCATCTTTAGCCAGAGTGGGGAAGGCAGCACTAGAACAGTAAGAGTTTATGCAATGAGAACATGCTACATTCCAGAGCCAGAAAAGCTGTATTTATATCACTTCAAACCATTGGACCTAAACCATTGTCTTGAGACCTTTTTTAACCCTGTGGTTAAAAGCCAGTTCTATGCCATAGTTCTTCAGAGGGATTTAGCAAGTGTCAGGAGGTGATTGCATATGCTTGTTTGTTTTCAGCGAGCACCAAACTTCCAGCCAAAGTTTTTGTTTTAAGCTGAAAATCAACCAGAGTCTTGGTGACATTGGTGTGAGACTGGCACTTGTATCCATCCTGTCATAACAGTCTGCACAGATTTCCATTTCAGCCCTTGGCAAAAGGGTCTGTGTGCCCAGTTCTCACTGATCTGAATGCGCATCAGGCATTTGGGGACATTTCATGGGCAGAGCAAGCTGGAAAATAACTCCACAAATTATTATGAAAAATGAGAATGCCAGATTTGTTTCTTTCCTTTTTGAATTGTTTCCTTTTTGTTTCTGTGATGAGATTAGTGTTGGTTTTAGGCAGTTGGCAATGAGAACTGTGGGTTGTAACTTATTAACTCATTCTAATTATATCACATAAAACTGGATGCAAGAAAGAAATGTCTTCATGAAAACATTCGTGAAGGAGGAGGAAGGATGTCTGCATTAAGTGGGAAAGATGCATCTCTTTTAGAGTCATAGAATTGTCAGGGTCGGAGGGGACAAGTCCAACCATTAACCCAACACTGATAAACTCACCACTAACCCACGTCCCTCAGTGCCACATCTGCCCGACTTTTAGATACCTCCAGGGATGGTGACTCCACCACTGCCCTGGGAATCCTCTTCCAATGCTTGACAACCTTTTCTGTGAAGAAATTTTTCCTAATACCCATCCTAAGCCTCCCCTGGCGCAACTTGAGGCTGTTTCCTCTTGTCCCATGGCCTGTTCCTTGGGAGAAGAGACCAACCCCCTCTGGTTGCACTCTCCTTTCAGGGGCTTGTAGATAGCAGTAAGGTCTCCCATCAACCTCTTTTTCTCTAGGATAAACAATCAGAGAACACTTGTCAAGTAAATTTTTTGATTTTTCTCACTCTCTGTGCTTTCATTCATGTTATGGCAGCGTCTTGAACAGTATGAACTGGATTTGTCTTGGATGAAACTGAACTGGATCATGCCCCAGAGGTGCATTGTACACTGGTTGCAGCTGGGCAGGCAGCCAACGACTGTAGCGAGTTTAACAGACAAAGCCTAACAACAACCAAACAGAATCCTGAAATGTGCCCAGTGTTCATCTCTTTGTCTCAGTCAAATCTTTATTTCAATTCAGCACAGGCCTCTAATGGGCCGTTGTCTTGGGCAGATTAAATTGTTACATGGGCTAAGAAAACAGCAGGAATGAAATCCTGTATCTGTCCTTTGTGTTTATCTTCAAGAAGATCGACTGAACATCCTTTTGTCATGGATGATGAGCTGAATCATGCTGGCTGTGGTGCCAGAAGAAACACTGATCCATAACGTCATGCCTGGTCATGGCAGGATCACAAGTCCTGACTTGAGCTCAAAAGAGCAAACCATGAACTCAATTCTGGGAGCCCATAACCAACATGAGCATAAACATACATCAGATTTTGTGATGGTGTTATTTCAGATATATTCTCATCAGATCTCCCTATACAATTCCAATTTACAACTGCCTGTTCATTTGTCAGACACCAGTGAACTGTGAACAAGTTCACTTGTTCATAAATACTGTAAAGATTAATTCCATTAACAATACTCACACTGCAATTCCTGACTGCTGTAATCATTCAATAACTTCTTTCTGAGCATCTAATGAAAAGATTAGGACACCTTCGCCTCTATCTCTTTGAGTCACAGATTGCACTCTTTCTTTTTTTCTTTCTTTTTTTTTGGGTACTGTAGATTTTAATAAATCATTTTGAGTAAAAGTCCTTGTAAAACTAATAAAATAAAAATCCTATGCTGATATTGTTTCTATAATGAAATCGTATACAAAGAAGAGCAGCACATTTCACCAGAGTATTTTTAAGCCATTTTCTTAATGAAACGAAGAACCTCAATTTATAATCTTTACATTCAGGGGCAGTTTTCATTACTCATTTAAGGCCAGCATTAGATTGATGAATGTCTCCAAAAAGAGTGACAATAACCTTTCTATGTTTACTCTTCTCAGATTCTACCCAGCTCAGGTAATAAAATTTTTATGACCAAAAAAAAAAATAATTTAAAATAAGACTTTTGAAACTTTATACAAAACCGCAGAGTAAATGAAAGAGAAGAGTAAGGAAGGGCTGGGTTTTTTGCATGAAAAAGAAATAACTCCAGTGTCTAAAATTTAGGTGAGAAACAGAGTATTATTCCATGAATCTTATTTATATTAATCTATTTTTTCTTCAGGTGGTGGGATCTTGTACAAGGGGAAAAATAAACTTAATATATGATAAGATGTACATGTATAAAACAGAAATTTACAACCACCTGACACCTTTTGAATCCTTTGTCTGTAAGTAGTAATATAAGAATGTTTTTATGGGTGGCTGTGGAGTTGGGTTTCAGGTCTGTGACTTCAGCTTGTGACTAATCATTCATGAATGAATATATTTATTAATCCAATTATAGATCACGGAGAGCTGCAGCTCAGCAGCTCAAAAAATATTATTTGCTCCTTGCAGATATGTAGGTATGAGATAAATACATAATGTTCATATGGATCTATAGAGGATTACACAGAATTATTGCTCTGTTACGGAAACTTGATAGCAGTAGATTTTTCATATTCTGAATATTACAGGTTTCTTTTTCCCTCCAATTTTTTCCCTGTCATTCAAGTCCCAGTAGAATCTGTTTGTACTTTGCCCAAAGCTTCCCCCTGTCCATGACTACCTGCTGTTTATTCCTCATTTTTTGTTTATGGGACATCGGGTAGGGAAATGCTTTTGTGCTATATGACACAAAATGCAGTAATTGCCATGTAAGGAAATCATTCTAGTTAATATGGGAAGTTTTTACCTTCATAATTTCAATCCTTTCTAATATGTATTAATTATTTTAAAAGAACTATTTCTTTACATCACTGAATACTGCCCGTGTTCTGACTTTGGGAAATCAGTTATTCCCACTAAATAGGTATTAAATGCTTGTTCCTCTGAAAGTTCAAATGCAACTATACCTTGGAAGTCTATTTAAAATAAATAAATAAATAAACCTCACTTTTAGTTGACACTGAAAAATTTTAAAAACTATTTCTGAGTTTTGCAAAATCCAAAGAGGGTTAAGAATCCTGATGACATATGAATTATCTGTTTTCTCAATAATTTTGGTTCAGTCATTAAAATCCTGATCCCCTAGAATGCCAAATTGTAAATGGCTCTTTCAGTATTACCAGACTGACATCCTTTTGAATCTTTGCAGTTAGACATACTTTGATCATGAGGGCTCTTGTTGCATTATTAAACAAAAGTATTGGAACCATGAGGTAGGCAGATTGGAAATTCAATTCCAAGCAGTTTCCATGACCTCTTACTTGATGACGTGATTTCTGAACAATTTGTTAAAGCCCATTCTATGGAAACATTTGAGCATCTCATACTTGTGCGGTGTCTGACTTGGATAATTGTGTCTTCAGGCCTCAAAGGCTTAGCTTAGTGCATGCCTGGTGTGCCGCTGGTGTCCAGCTTTGGGGACACAAACATCAGAAGGATGTGGACTTGTTGGAATAGGTCCAGAGGAGGCCACGAAGATGCTGCAAGGGCTGGAGCCCCTCTGCTGTGAGGACAGGCTGAGAGAGTTGAGGGGGTTCAGCCTGGAGAAGAGGAGGCTCCAGGGAGACCTTAGAGCCTCTTCCAGTCCCTAAAGGGGCTCCAGGAAAGCTGGGGACTCTTGATCAGGGAGGGGAGCCATAGGATGAGGGGTGGTGGTTTTAAACTGAAAGAGAGGAGTTTTAGATTAGATATTGGGAAGAAATTCTTTGGTGTGAGGGTGGTGAGAGCCTGGCCCAGGTTGCCCAGAGAAGCTGTGGCTGCCCCATCCCTGGAGGGGTTTAAGACCAGGCTGGATGGGGTTTTGAGCAACCTGGTCTGTTGGGAGATGTTCCTGCCCAGGGCAGGGGGTTGGAACTAGATGATCCTTAAGGTTTCTTCCAACCCAAACCATTCCATGATTCTCAGAAAAAAGCATTTGGACTCCTCTCCCTGCCATGCCATGTCCTGTGTTCTCACAATTCTTGAGCCAGGGACAAGCTGCCTCTCAATTCCTCTCTGCATCTGAGAAGTCTCAGTCAGCACTTTGGGATGAATGCACTTGTCAGGTTGATGCTCACAGCCATCTTATCAAAAACAGTCGTGTGCAGATAAACCAAATGCACAACGACAGCATTAGTTTGAATTCACAACAAGAAGTCATAGGTTTTCTTTGCAGTAAAAGAAAAAAAAAAGTAAAATATTTCATGGCTATTGGACTTCAATATTAATTAGGGAAATACAGATACCAAAGATCACAGAATGTATAGGTTTGTGTGTGTATTTGGTATTGGCTAAAATGTTGTATCTGTGAAAGCCAAAGCTGCGACAGCATAGTCTTAATACATGCAATTAAAAAAAAAAAAGTCGCTATCTTTATGAGACGATGATATATTTTCATGAAATTGAACAAACCTCATACTTTTAGCTGGTTTTGCAACAGACACCTTGGCACTGACAAACAGGCAGGCTTAAGAAGGAATTGAAAACACCCAGGCTGAGGTGTCAGAAAATAATTGCTTCATTGAAATAATGTTTATCTCTCAGAGGTCACAGTTTTCCTTAAAAAGAGAACTCTCCGTGCTTGTTACAGGGGGCTTCAGCTCTTAAGTTTTACTTGATGCACAAATGGTGGTATTCTTTAGATTATACCTTCCACCTGTGAGAGAGTAGGAAAAAATGTGAGGAAAAAAATAAAGGTATTGTATTTGTCCTGAAGAATTTACAGGCATGATCCCTTGAAATCTTTATATTGAATGAATGTGAGAGATTGATTTGCAATTATATATGGCTTTCTGCTTCATATTACAGTTATGTATAGTTTTGATAAAAGTCAGGAGGAAAATAAATAAAAATAAATGCACTAGCTGTTGTAATATTTAAGGTATTTAAGAAACACTGGGAACACTAAGGCCAATTACCAGTTAAATGCCTTAGAGTGCTGATTCTCCAAATATATTAGAAAGTACCAGGTTTTGGTATTTTGTTTCTAGGGTTCTTTGGTTGGGTTTTTCATTTGGGTTTTTCTTGTTGGTTTTTTATGTTTGTTTGGTTTTTTGGTTTTGGGGGGATTTTTGTGGATTTTTTTTCCTTTTTTTGTTGCAGTTATTTCTACGTATGCAATGTGATTCCTGCCTCTTTATAGATAGCAATAACAGAATATTATTGTAGCCAGTTAGGTTTTGAGAAGATTCAGTAGTGAAAAATGCAGCTGGAAGTGACTGAAGGTGGGGCAATTCTTGTGGTTTCGAAGGGATGGGCTAATATTGTCTGAACAGTTCGATGGCAACCCCTAATTGAATATTGTAAATGAATCCAACTTTCTCAAATCAGCAAACTTGAAATAAGTATTTATTTTTAAAACTTTTTTTTTTTCAGAATTTAATTTAGGCTTTCAAAATCCTCAACCACTGATTTCACTGAAGTTAAAACAGTGTGACACTGCTCAAAACACTCCTGAGCTGTCATAAAACTGAAATTAAGTATCACAGAACCAGTAGATGAGTAGCTCCACAGGGGAATGGGTTTAACTCAGCTGTAAGAAGAGTGAAGTTAGCAAAAAACAAGTTAAAATTCCACAAACTCATTTTTATCCTATATTTTGAAGCAGAAGCAGATAAAATAAGAAGCTTGACTACAGGTTTATTAGTCAAAGGCTTGAGCCTGTTCTTTATCAAACAATACAATGAAATTATAATGACGTTAAATAATTAAATTAAAGCAAAATCTCTGGGAGATTAATTTAAAAGTAGCAAAGGATAAAGCACCTGGTTTGAGGTAAAAATGTGATTGGATTTATATCTAAGAGTGTGCTACAGGTAACTGTCTCTAATTAACACCTCTCATCAAACCTGGACAAGATGGTAAACATGCAACCATTTGGGACTGATGTTAGACCCACAGAAAAACCTTTCTATCCTGGCAGGTAATTATAGAGGTGAAGAGAGCGGGAAAACTACTTATACTGAAATTGGCCACATCACTGAAGCCTTTACAATTGAATCAGCAGTTGAGAAAAAAAATAAAATAGATGGACCACAAAAATGAACGCATTTGTTTTCTAGTCATAAAGCAGATATTCAGAGTACTAGATGATCTGCAGAGTATTTAATTGCTGTTGTGGTGAGCATCTATCACACATTAGTGCTGTTAGGGATGTTGCTAAAGGTTTCATTTTAGTCAAATTGTATGGCTCTACTTGTCTGAAATAGATGACATTACTCACCTGACTAAGCTTAGCAATATTTGACCCATTAGCTCTTAATTTGTGGGTTAAATTTCTTTTCATAAATACTTTATAGGCATCATGTTGCTTATTGCACATTCATTTCCTTTTTCAGAAACTCATCTTTGAGTCTTGGTTTATATTGAAAGCAAATGGCCATTATTATGATTATTTTATTGTTTTTTTTGCCTTCATGAAAAAGTAACTAAGTAGCACTAATTCTGGTTTCCATGGTTAGAGGTTGTCAATAAATTATTAACATGAGAACGACTGACCTTGGGGAAAAATGATGGCTGTAGAGTTAATGAAAAATTATAGGCTTTTTGAAAATCATTTTGAGCCATTTATGATTAACATTCCTGTAGATAGCTTGAAAGACTTAAGTTGGTTTTTCACTTTAGATGAATTTTTAATCCCACATACATGTGTTTTCTTTAGTAGTCAAATTTCATTGCTAGGTTGGGCTTATGCCTCTGTGGGTTATTTTTGCTCTTGATAGTTTGTATATTCACATAAAATAAAATAGAGAACAATTCATTGTTCTCTAAAATACATAAATTAAATATTTTTGTGTCTTGGTTATGTACACAGACATGTTCTATATAATTCTCTTTAGTATGTTTCTGCTTAAGTCTTGCAAAATGTCAGAATGTTGACTTTGCCTGAATTATATAGCATCCTGTAGCAACAAAAATGTATTTACTTCCTTAAAAATAAATATTTGGATAAATATTTCAAAAAATTCCATAATGTATACAATATAGGTACTCAAGAGTCATTGTGCTTTGCTTCAAACTCTGTTCCTTTGTTGAGACCTGTGGTCTAAATCACGGATTTAGTCCTATTTATTGATTTAAGTGGAATTGCGGTGCAAGCGCATGTGCAGGAAGTGTCTGAGTTTTGTTCTGTTCTGCATTTACCAGGTGCTCGAAGTAACAGGGTGCCAAATGACTCAAACCAACATTTCTTCATGAAGAAAGAAGGTACTCCAGGTAAGCAGAATGTTGAACTTTCTATCATCTGATTGCAAAACTAGTTTAGAATACCTGATAACAGACCCTGTACCTTAGTGCTGGTCTTTTTGATCAAATGTTTTTTTCAGGCTGCTAACTAGGAGCTATACTGCTTTCTAAAGGCTTCCACATAACTCGTTTTTAAATCTTGCAAAGATTCTCCCTTCATTCATTATTTAATTTCATTCACCAGCCATTTTAGCAGTCTGGTTCTTTGAGCTTATGTGACGGCACTTGTTTATCCATGACAACTCATGTTATTAATTTCAAATATAAAGCATATCATTATGAAAACAACCTGCCAAAAAGCAGGAGTTGTAATCAAATATTTCATACAAAGATGAATTATGTCTCTGAATACCATAAAAAAGGATCCATTTTCAGCACTCAAAACATTTTAGAATTCGTCATCCGTTCTGTTTTCTTATGTCCTGTTGATACTAAATTATTATCTAACAGAGATCTTTTACAAATGAAATTTAAGTACTGATTAGTAAGGCTTTTTTAATCACACTCCTTGAAAACAAAAAAACAAACATAAGAAACAAGAAACCCAAAGAACTTTTATTTTTATGTGTCAGTAGACTGTAGGAAAGTCATATTTACACCTTGATAACTGCTTGTTCTTTTATAGACAAATTCCATTACTTTTTCTTAGAAAACACACATGTGATAAATATGATAGTTTTGCCAAAGGACAATCCTCTGTGTTTGCGGGACTGATGTTTTGCAATATGTGAGGTGCCACACGCACCATCTTCCTTCTCAGAACTTTCATCCATGTTTCACAAAGTTCACCCACTCCATTCAGTTAGAGCCATTTGCTTATCACTGAAGTACTGGAACACATGCACAACTGGTTACAATATACCTTCCAATGAACATGCTTTTTCAACTAAGACCTTTATTTTAAATTCTTTTTGGTTTTAAGCAAACCCTGGTTTTCCGATTTTTGTTAATACAAAATAAAGATGATTCTTTGTTGCTTCTTAGTGTAACCCCCCGTAAATATACATGTGTAAATGAGTGCATATGTGTATATATGTGCAAAGCAGAGCTCTAGGTTTTTCAAAAAAACTTGGAGCTCCACCTGCCCATGAAGGAAAAAGCTGTGCCTGAATTCAAGGTAGAGGAAGAAGAAGGGGAAAGGAACTGTTGGATAAAAAAAACATCCAGCTGCAAGGGATATAGCTCCCACAGCAATGGTTTAGAGAGTAGAAGTAAGGGTATTGAGAAGGACTGATATTAAAATAAAAAAACCCTGCCTATACCCTTTAAAAATGAGCAGAAACTGACTCATCATACTTTCCTAGGACCTGGGAATTACTACCCTCTGCAAGAGCAGTATAACTCCTGATAATGCCCTTCAGGCAGTGCAATTCCTGCTCGTCTCTTTACCTAGAGTAGACACACCACAGGTCTTTCAAGTTGTTTGTTAGTCTATTTTATAAAATCCAAAGAGGCAATACAAACGCATCAGCTATTATTGGTTTTAAATTGTATAGTAGTTGTGCATTTAATTTCTAGCATTATAGAATTATTCTATAAATTCTCACAATATACTTCATCCTCTGTGCTTGCAAGATAGCAGATATTAGACAAGAATGCCTTCGAGTTCCTGCTGATTTAATTGTGCATCAGAAAATATGTTCATGAAATCATACAATAGTGAGCACTGATTTAGTAAAAAACACCAATAAATTAAGGCATCCTGTTTAGCTACAGTCAGAGAAAGCTTCATTTATACTCACGTGAATGAATTTTTTCAGAGCTAGAGCAGCATTTAGTTCAACTTTATTTATTTTTTTTTTAGCCTTTAACTGTTATTTTGAAAAATACCTTGAATTATGTTTGTATTTTTAAATTATTATTGCTGCTGTTTAATTTGGGTCTACCCTCACTTTAACCAGGACTCTGGTCCTGCAATCAACAAAACTTTGAGTTTTGAGGGGAATTGATTGCCACAGAAATGTCATCACATTATGATTAAACTGTTGGCAACTCTGACAAGGCAACATCGTTACCATTGCTGTGGCAGAAACTCCATGTTATTTGTTGCTATAAGTCTTTGTGGTTTTGGTGTTTCTTGCTTTTATGTATTGCTTGAGCAGCCCTGTGTACACAGAGATAACATTCATATGTATTGCATTACAACTTTGGCTTTACTTTGGATTTATAAATGTTTCACAACAAATTCCATCACCCTGTATGTCTTTGAAGGTATGGTATTGTATGAATAATCAAGTTATTATGGTAGAGGAAAACTCTTGGAAGTGCATTTGAAATCACTGTGGACAATCAATATCATACAGTTGAGGGTGATGACAGCACCGTGTGTTCTAGAGTGTAAGAATATCATATAGTTTCCACTGTCTTAACAAATGAAGGAATTTAAAATGTAAGTTCAACAACAGTAAGAAACCAGGAGGTTTAAGCTGAAGCAGAAAATAAAATCAGACAGTAACAAAAGAGAGATAGAAAAGCAATGAACTGCACAAGTAAAAGATGGAAACATCCCTGGTGTGTCATTTCCCAGCATGGCCTTGTCTCGCGCTTATGAACATTGAGCAGTGTTCATGGGTACCCAGAGCATCCAGGCATTGTCCAG
Source organism: Scolopax mira (assembly GCA_004320125.1). Taxonomy (NCBI): domain Eukaryota; kingdom Metazoa; phylum Chordata; class Aves; order Charadriiformes; family Scolopacidae; genus Scolopax; species Scolopax mira. The sequence goes on from BJBW01007945.1 coordinate 127,132, forward strand.
CAGCTCTGACACGAGATATGGGATGATGCCGGGTGCAGGGCAAGTTACCAGCACTCAGACACCTCTGCAGAATACGACTGACGAGGTTTGGAGAGTGTGCTTTTACTTCAGAGTATTTTGGAAATGAGCACTCCTAATCATCTGAAAAATGGTTGGAGTGAAAGGAAACTCAGATGGTGAGTTTAGCATTTCTTTGCAAAGATGTCTAAGTTTCTAGAAAGCACTGAAAGCAGCTGTGTTTAGCTAGTGTTAGGATTGATGTTTCAAAGAATGGTGTTCATTCTTTTGAAAAGAAATCAAACCCTAAAAAGAGGTAGCTGGTGAGGTGACTAAAGGAAAGCATGTTCAGAACGGAACAAACACTAAGTGTAGATTTGGGAAATCCTTTGTCTGTGAACAGAAGGGTCAGTTTTGAAATTTTCAGAAAAAATAAATTAACATCTTGAGGCGTAAATATATGAAGAGGTTACTATTCTTTGGATGGTGTAATAAATAACACTCTAAAAGGCAAATAAATTTTTGTAAGAGTAAGCCTACTGTCTTTGCCATTAGACAAATTATCTCAGAGTTCACAAAACACAACCGGTTTCAAGGAATTGAACCATTTCTGGCTAAATCCTTCTGATGCACATTTGTAATGCGTTATTCTCTTTCACTGAAAAGTTTTGATCCGCTTTTCATTTGAGCACATCTTAAATTACTTCAAGTGAAAAGTCAGTTTTGTAGGTTTACTGAGTTGGTATCTTTAAGATTATCATATTAATTTCAGGCATATATACGGAATAGGCCCATAATTATCGGTCATTCACCTCTTATAATTGTGCATACGTGCCAGTTCATTTTAGTTTATAGGTTTTGCTGGCCTGAAAAACAATTTTATCAGAATTTTTCCTTCTTTAATTTTTTTTTTCTGAAATAAATCTCTTCACATTTGGTTGCTGTTATATTTCTGAGTGCAATGCAATATGGCATTAGGTGAGACTTTGAGTACCGAGAGCCAGTTCCTGAGGAGAGCATGCTGCTGGTGTTTCCCTTCATGTTTATGTTCTTTCCTATTTTGATAAGTGTCTGAGCATCATCTTGTAACCCAGGGGATATTGAGGTACCATTGATAGGCTTACAGGATGTTTGTGGAGCTTACAACACAGTCTTCACATGCATCAGGACTTGTTTTCAGCAACTTGGAGCTATGTTTTAGCTTTTAATAGCAACTATTTAATGACCAAGTGATTATTGTAAATTTCCCATCCCTGGAGGTGTTCAAGGCAGGCTGGATGGGGTTTTGAGCAACCTCGTCTAATGGGTTGGTTGGAAGGTGTTGGAACTAGATGATCTTTAAGGTCCCTTCTAACCCGAACCATTCTATGATCCTGTTATTTGTTTACTTTTGCTTGCTTTCATATAACTTTATGGTGTAATGCCTTCTTATATATATTTTGTAACAGCAGTGGTGCAACCTCCACCCCCATTTTGTTTGGCCACGTGGTGCTTGGTGCGATTCCCCATCCCTGGGCCACCTCCCAACCTAGGAGATGTCAGGAAAAGACAGAGAACCAAAGCATATGGTTGTTCCCTTAATGTGCCTGGCTTATTGGAATCTCCCATTGTGAAGGGATCATTAATCCTAATAGTTGGATCATTTGTCCTAACAGTTAAAAATTCAGATGTAAGAGTGTGTATGGCCGCTTAAATGCTATGCATTTGTATGTCCATGCTTATATGCATATGTATTGATTCAGGATACCTTAGAGCAAGTTAGTATGAATCTTGTCCTCTTCGAAGTTATAACTAAGTCACTGTTCAATTATTTTGTTCAATCACCTTGTAAATCCTTAAATCGGTTAACGATCATAGTTCACCCATTAACCTAACACTGCCAAAACAACCACTAACCTATGTCCCTCAGCACCACATCTACATGTCTTTTGCATACCTCCAGAGGTGGTGACTCCACCACTACCCAGGGCAGCCTGTTCCAATGCCTGTTCCAAAGATCCTAAGTCAACCCAGGAATTTAATACCTTTTTAATGTATTCTGAAATATCTTCTAGATTTAAATGAATTAGCTCATTCTATTAAATGATTGTGTTTCCCAGTATTTCCAGAATAAGTTTTCTTGAAGTCTGAAGGTTTCTATTTACCATTCTGTCGATGCTTTTCTTCACTGAGTTTCGAGATCTGATTTTTCTGTATATATTCAACTTCTGTTTGAGTTTCTGTTAAAATAGCACAATATCATTTGCTTTCCCATTCAGACTAGTTTCTGAAGCTTAAATAGCTGCCATTCTGTCTTGAAAACCATCAGATTTTTAGAGAATTTCTTTCAGAACTTTCCCCAACTTTTCTCCTCTCTGATTTAATACTTGCAAAGGCTTGCCTGGGATTACTGCCACCTCTACAAATCATTGACTGTATAAAAAAATGCTTTCTATGGCTTTGTGTTTAGACTTTGGTATATGTTGGTATGGTTTTCTATCTAAATGGCTGTGTAAATTGCTTCTTTTACATAAAAGGCATTCAAACATGAGACAAGTAAAACAATTAAGGAATTTAAAGTCTTTCTGTCTCTCCTTATTTATAAAATATCTTATTGTATATCATGATACTATTTATTTATCTATATGTCCCACATGTTGTGGGGATTTAAATATTTTTTTAAGAATGAAATATGTTTTAGAAAACATCCTGTCACTGCATGGCAGCCTTTCCCATTCCCATCACATCAGAATGCTCAGTGGTGTAGCAAGCACTTGTCTTGCAAAATGTACTCTCCCACACAGATCGAATGATGGGGAAAGATGTAAAACAGGCAAACAAAACTGACATAGAGTCGGCATTTTTGGTGGCCTGAAATTACATCCTCTCCAGTTTGTTCTAGGCATCCCTCTCCCAGTTGGGTTACACACCCCTCCGGGATAGTCCATTCACCCCCCACAGTCTATACATTCTCTTCTCCATGTTTGCCAAAAGAGGGGTCACAGGCTTCTGAGACATAGGCATTGAAAACAAAAATGCTTTCTTCCTGGGGATTCCACCCTATTCCTGATGCACCTTTTTATAATATTTTACCATCTTGAACTTCTGTTGAATCCTAATACTTCAGACTCAAAATTGCTCACTGAGTTGTATTCTGCTCTGCTGTGTGGATCTTATATATCTATGTAACCTTTGCATCTTTTTTCCTGCTCTCACCTTCCGGTCATCATCTACAGAGATGTCTAACAGTGAATGTTGTAATTAAATTGCCCTTTACCTCCTGAAGTCTGTCACTTAAACTCATCATAAACTCACTTTTTTTTCATTAATTCTTTTACTTGTGCAATTATACAAACGCTGGCCTGCATGCACAGATAAAGGAGAAATGGAGACAGTAAGTGATATATACGTCTTAAATATGCTATATAATTATGTCCTCTCCCACTTTTATCCTTTATGCTTATTTCTATTCATTTTGTAAACTGTACAAGAAAATGGGACAGCAGGCTTAGCTTACTTGTGCAATATGAGAACAATTATTTGCTTGTAATACAATCATTAACAGGAGTATTATTATTTTTCAGTATGAACAAGGTAAATTTTGACAGTATAGGTATGACTGTTACCCTGGACAAAAATGTTCATACTTTAACCATACTTGGGTTTTGGGTTTTTTCAGAGTATCTTCATTAAAGTTCTGGTAATTTATTTTAATTCAATATTGGATAAAATATACTCTTAGAACGATACCTATTATGCCAGGCTACATCCTATTTCAAAGAATTCTTTGTATTTCTTTCATTGCTATCACAGGAAAAACAAGCAAAATGCAAGAATTTTAATTAGAGGAAAAACTGAAATTACTTCTGTCTTGAAGAATTAAGGGACTGGCAAACTGTTAAACCAGATGCACAGTCCATTAAAAGTAAAGTAAGCTTTTATTATCAGTATTTTTCAAAACCAGCTGCAGTTAAAGAAAAGTGTTATTTCCAACTAAAACTTATAAAGGATACTGAAAGCTGCCTTTGCATGTACTTTCAAGTGAAAGAAGCATTTCTAAATATCAGCAGTGTTTGAAATACTGTGGAAGTTTTGCCAACAGAACAGGCTGTTCTGAAAACTGGAAGAATACATATTACTGGCATAAATATTGTTAACGTGTTTAGACCACTGAGTTCTACTAACTTTGGATGCTCACAATACTTGTATTTCCAAGAAGTTTCCTTGAGTTAAGTGAAATGAGTTGTTGATAGACAAAAACACGTCTATTAACCAGAAAAGTTATTACCTTTTCTGCTGACTGGAAATGAAACATGGGATATTTTTCTGAGATGGGAATTCTGGCTTGTTAGATTTTCGATTAGTTAAAAATCACAAAATTAAGTTGCAATACCATGAATTGGATTATATATTGAGAGTGGAACAAATTAATTCAAGTGGATATTTCATTTTGCAATAAAAATGGCAACTAATTAAATAGATAAAAGTCATAATTAGTTCTTAAGAAATAGAGCCAAGGGAAAATTTTGGAATATCAGCAGTCTGTCAGAATATTGGGAAGCAGTATATATAGTTTTATATGTTCTATCTATTGCAACTGAAGCATTAATAACAGATCTTTCAAGGAAATTTGGCAAAGTAGTAGAGCAAAACTGTGCTAGCTGCCATAATCAGCACTACTTCCTCAAAGGGAAGTTGCCATGTTATATATTGACTTTTCCTTCCTCATCAAGTTTGTTTAGGTGGAAGATATTCAACAATTTTTTTGCTTTTCTCACATTGGAATTCCCAAATAGCTTAAGCTCATGAAATTCTCCACAGCTCCCACTCTAGATTTCCAGCCTCTCTTACCTAATTAACTAATAGGCTTTTTCTCCTGTGAAATTGTAATGAGGTTACTGCCTAACCATATTGCAAAATGTTGTGTGCAGGATGAGTCATTTCTATCAAATATCATGAATGGCATTAAAATCACCAAGGTTTTCTGAATTTAATGGAAAAATAATTCAGATTTTTACCATCATTCAGAATGCATATTTTAAAACTGTGTTGGCACTTATTGCAGAGCCCGTATTATGTTATTATTATAAAAACAGTCATATAAACATCAGTAATAATGGTTCCCTGCTTCTTGTCTTTAATTTTTATTTCTTTATTCCAATATTTCTTTGTTCCAATATTCCAAAATCTTAACAAAACTTTTCTCTGATAAAGTCATTCAGCCTTCAAGCCAAACATCAATATAAATCTTTTGTTATCTTTTGTTTCATCTTCTTTTTTTTTTTTTTTTTTTTAGTTCCCCCCCAGAAGAAACAGGAATCTAAACACATTTCCAAGTTCCTCTTTTTGTTTTTTTCCAAAGCTTCTGATCTGGTACTCAGAAGCCGATTTCTAAAACTTCAATAACAAAATGTGGCAAATCGCAAAAAAAAAAAAAGTTATATTGTATGCTCTCAAATTACTGGTAATGCAATTCTTTCTGGTTCATATGAGTCTCTTGACAATTAAAATTATGTTTCTATTTTAAAATCTTTTTATTTTCCTCAAGAGTGTGGCCATAATAAAATAGTAAATTTTCTAATATGTTTCATAATATATTTGCCATGGAGAGAGTTCGTTTTGAGTAGATCTTCCTCTAAGAAAGGCCAGACCTTATAGAATGTAGAATTTATTCCCATCAATCAGCAAGAATAATGTTGTGGTGAATTTTACCTCCCACATGCAACTAACATTTTGTTCATTTCATTAAAACTGTTTCATTTGATAAGGTTTTCTCCAAAAGTCTTTGCAATTTAATTATTATTACTCCACCAGTGGAAAATGGGATTTATTTCATTGTGTTGATTCCAGGTGGCTTCCAGTGGAACATACGTAGCTATGAATCTTGTCCAATCTTTTATATTGCTGTAGTCAGCACCCTCCTGTGTGCATGTTTTTAAAGCTAAGAAATCCAAGGGATATTCCAAACATCTTGAATATTATGATCAGTAAGTGATTTACTGGAGGGTTGGAAGGCTCTGCAGATGGATCTGGACAGGCTGTATGGATGGGCTGAGGCAAGTGGTATGAGGTTCAACAAGACCAAGTGCTGGGTCCTGCACTTGAGTCACACCAACCCCATGAACACTACCGGCTTGGGGAAGAGTAGGCAGAGCTCCCCAATGGAAAAGGATCTGGGGTGTTGGTTGACAGTCAGCTGAATATGAGCCAGCAACATGCCAGGTGGATAAGAAGGCCAAAAGCATCCTGGCCTGTATCTGGAACAATGTGGCCAGCAGGACCATCCCCAGTGACCATCTCCTGGTACTGGGAACTGGTGAGGCCCTGCCTCAAGTGCTGTGTCCAATTTTGTGTCCCTCACAACAAGACAGACATTGAGGTGCTGGAGTGTGTCCAGAGAAGGGCAATGGAGCTGGTGAGGGGTCTGGAGACCAAATCTTGTGAGGAGTGGCTGAGGGAGCCGGGGGTGTTGAGCCTGGAGAAAAGGAGGCTGAGGGGAGACCTTGCCCTCTCCAACTCCCTGAAAGGAGCCTGTAGTGAGTTGGGGTAGGTCTCTTCTCCCAATAAACAAGCAATATGGCAAGGGGAAATGGCCTCAAGTTGCACCATGGAAGGTTTAGGAAGGATAAATTTCTACAGCAAAAGAGTTGTCAAGTGCTGGAACAGGCTGCTCAAGGAAGTGGTGGAGTCCCCATGCCTGGAGGTATTTAAAAGCTGGGCAGACATGGTGCTGAGGGACATGGGTTAGTGGTGGCTTTGGCAGCATTAGGCTGATGGTTGGTCTCAATGACCTTAAAAGGTCCTTTCCAACCTCGACGATTCTGTGATTCTAAAAGGACATAGTTCCCATCAGCCAGGCCTCCTATTATTCCAGGACTGGGCTAAGGACAGAAGATGCTGAGGAAATCCTGAAGAAGACGGAGACTGAGAAGGGACCCAAGCCATTAGGAACCTTTTTACAGCCAAGTCTTCAAAAGCTGCCCCTCAAATACAGTGTGTGCTGCTGTTGTAAGCATCTGCAGAGGGACTTACAGGTGAAAAAAAGGTCTCTTATCAAGCAATAAATATTATGTATTCCATAGCGCGTTTTGCAAGTGTAGCTGTAACCCCAGTTATCTTAAGCAAACTAATTTAGATAATTGAACTCTGCTTGTTTTATTCTCCCTGTCGTTTTACTTGCTTGCTGCACTCGCTGCATTTTAAACTTGCCAGGTAGCACTTTATGAATTGCTGAAAAGCCCTCGAGTACCAGCGTTTTTGGCAGTAAACAGAATTAAATTCCTCCACTTCATGACCTTGGATTCCTCAAAAGAAAAGAAAAAGCTGCCACCTAATTATTAAAACGTCTCAGAATTTAAGCAAAAAAAAGCATCAAAAAGTGTTCCAGAGTGTATTCACACTGTAAAACATGGTAGGAATTTGAAGAATAACCAAGTATAACAAGCTTAAGTGGAGATGAGACTCTTTTCCCTGCAGCCATCCTCGTTAGCTTCCATAACATTTGTGCCAGGGATCACAAAAATAAGAATTAAGCTGATGTCTTGCAAACATTATTGTTTTAAACATACTTTTATTTTTCATTCAAATTAGCTCATCTTGAAAACATTTACTTAAACTTGTTGTGTAGCTTTTAAGCCCATTGTTCTTAAAGAACATATTCCATTGCTGATGATTCTGATTAAGCAGAAAAACACAAAAACAGCAAGACCCCTCCTATCCCGCAACGAAGCTTTTGTCACAGTTACGAGTCTCTGAGGTCGTTAAGACCAAGGTATTAGAGAAAAAAAACATTTTGCCAATATTGCTTTCCTAAGCTGACATGCTAATTTAGATTTAAATCACACCATGGAATTCAAGAAATAAGCAGTGCTGCAAGTAAGGCAGAAAATTGCTCAGCAGTATTTAAAAAGGCTGCCGTGGAGGGAGAGACCTACATTTGATCTGGACAGGCTGGATCGATGGGACAAGGCCAATGGGATAAGGTTGAACAAGGCCAAGTGCTGGGTCCTGCACCTGGGTCACACCAACTCCACGCAGCGCTACGGGCTGGGGAAGAAGCTGCCTGGCAGAAAAGGACCTAGGGCTGTTGGTCAACTGTTGACTGAACATGAGCCAGCAGTGTGCCCAGGTGGCCAAGAAGGCCACCAGCATCCTGGCCTGTGGTGAGTAGGAGGAACAGTATGGTGAGTAGGACTTGGGAGGTGATCATCCCCCTGTACTGGGCACTGGTGAAGCCCCACCTTGAGTGCTGTGTCCAGGTTTGGGCACAATGGGGGCTGGAGCAGGTCCAGGGAATAAGTCTCATGGAGAGAGGCTGAGGGAGCTGGGGGTGTTCAGCCTGAAGAAAAGGAGGCTGAGGGGAGACCTTCTCACTCTCTCCAACTCCCTGAAAGGAAGGTGTAGCCAGGGGGAGCAACAGGACAAGAGGAAACAGCTTCAAGTTGTGTCAGAAGAGGTTCAGTTTGGAAATTATGAATATTTTTCACACTGGGAGGGCTATTAATCATTGGAATGGGCTGCCCAGGGAAGTGGTTGAGGCACCATCCCTGGAGGTATTCAAAAGACAGGGTGATGTGGTGCTTGGAGACCTGATTGAGTGATGGTTTTTCAGAGTTAGTTTGATGGTTGGACTCAGTGATCTCAAAGGTCCCTTCCAACCTGACAATTCTATGATTATTTAAAGATCTGTGTATACTCCCCATCTGTCCATTTTATCAACACTCTTGAATAACTTCATTCCACCCCAAGACCTGTGGCACAAAAAACTGGAGAAGGTGTTTCACAGGTGAATTTAAAAAAAACCAACAAAAACCAATGAAAATTTTTTTTTTTTACTGTTAGTCAGAATAAAATTAAAACTGCATTTTCAATCTGTAGGGAGTTTAGATATTAGGAAAATGTGTTTTCATTTCCAGGAGTCATGGTACAATAAACCAACTTTTACAACACAATCTAAAGTGGTATTTTTGTTAGAGTGGTTTTGTACTTTCTAAATTAGCGTTGTCATTCCAGTAACATTAAAAGCAAATTGAGGAATAACGTTCAGAACTTGGCATTTTCACGGTTCTATGCAAACACCAGCCGCTCCCAATAGCCTTAAATAACAGAAATCTTCAGTTTACTCATGAGGAAGTTGGGCTGGGAAGGGCAGCACACAGACTTTCCTGAAGCTGTCAAAGCTAGAGCCAAACCTCGGAGCTCAAGAACATCTGTGTTCCAGTTTGGCACTCAAAATTCATCCTCTCTAAAAGAGCAGATCAGACATAAGCTGCTAGAAAAGACTACAGCTTCCAAGTCCATCGTTGGAAGACCACAAGAGACCAATACAATGACTCCACAGAACAGATAAATGTTACCTCTGAAAATAGGTGTTTTCATAAAAGAATTCTCAATAACATTGCTGAAAACCTGAGCAAGACCTCACCTGAAATTTAAAACCTTACCTGAAAACACGCAGATCTAGTTACCAATTTTCCAGCATAAAGCATTCTAACTGGCCAAGAGGAAAGCTTTTGTAGCAGCAGAGACTGAAAGGAGCCGAGCCTGTTTAGCCCCTTGTGAAATGAAAGTTGTCTCTTAATTCATCAGGGAAGCCAGATTTCTAATTTAACAACTACTTAATTTGAAACCTCCCACTAAGAACAAATGGGTATAAATTGGCTATGGATAAAACTGGGCTGGGAATTAGAAGAAGAAAACTTCTGTTTGCTGGAGCTTGTGGATTCTGAAATATTTTGAAAAATATCTCCACTAGTTCATCTCCTTTTATTATAGTTCTACCCTTTATTAGGATGGAAGCTGCTCAGTTCACAAAATTATTGACTATTAGACTCCAAGGACACAGGTTCCTTGTAGTGCCATGGTTTAAACAAGTTGTATAAATTTTGATTTTCCTTCCCACAGAGAAAACACCAATTTTAAACAGCAGCAACTAATGTTGCCAATTTAGAGCCACAAGCAACTGTTAACTCATTAAAAATATAACCCCAGTGGCTTTCTGCATAACATAAGCAAACACCTCTTAGCAGATACATTACTAGAACTCCACGGTTTATAGAAATATAATTGGGGTTGGCTACTCAGTGGAACATTTCTATCCAAAATACTGTGCAGCACTGCAGCAGCTTTGAAACAAATGCCATATTAGAAATCACAATGTAATAAAACTCACCACCCCAAAGTCCACAATTCCTTAAAAAAAAAAAAAAAAAATCCCCACACAATAGCCAAATGCTCTATCTTGACAGCAAATAAAAAACAGACTAAATAACCAAAAAACCTTATTATCCAGCTGTCATTCCAGAATAAGTTAACACTTACCATACATCTCATCTTCCAGGCCATGAACAAAGGCCCCACAAGCTCCTGATTCGATCAAGTTTACGGCTCCTGTATCGATTTCCTCTTTGGGAGCATCATCTCCCCATTTTCTGCCACTTGAAAACTCCCCAGAGCTGTAGAGTTCCTTGGCTCTTTCATGCGCAGTGCGCTTCCTCTGCCCAAACAAATTTTTCAGTTACAACCATGGTACACTTTAAATATGACCAAAAAAAAAAATTAAATGGTTTTCCTGGATTTGAAAACAGACGTAGCCAGAGGCTTAGACACCACCAGAGACAGACAAATGCTAAGAAAAGCAAATACTGCCTTTTCGTCTATGAATATTTCTAATTGCTTGTAACTCTTTGTGCTTTTGATGTTGGGAAAAGATAATAACTAATATATTTTAATTTACATTTTCTTAGACATCCTTTACAAGAACAGCCAAACTAGGTCAGAAGAAAGACCCAACCTGTTAAGCATTCAACAACTGGATCCGCAAAACCAGATGCTATTCCTTTGCAGTGCAACTTAGAATCACAGAATGGTTTGGGTTGGAAGGGACCTCGAAGACCATATAGTTCCAACCCCCTGCCATGGGCAGGGACACCTCCCACCAGACCACGTTGCTCAAAGCCC